>MU691784.1:24242-48657 GCA_026770625.1 Nicotiana glauca
AACAAAACCACTGTGTAAAAATGCAGCAAAATCTGATATGTTTTTAAGTGCAAAACCACCCTGAACCACCTCCGAATCACTCCCGAGCCCTCGGGGCTCCCAACCATACACACACGCTAACTCAAATACATCCTACAAACTTGTTCGAGCGATCAAATCGCCAAGATAACATCAAAATCAAAGAATAAAACCCCAAAACTCATGATTTTCATTTCAAAGTTTAGATATTTAGGTCCGAAACACGTCAAATGACGTCCGATTTCGACCAAATTTCACAGAAAGCGCTTAACGCATATTTAAGACCTGTACCGGGCGTCAGAACCAAAATACGAGCCCGATACCTATATTTTCTAACTCATTTTCATTTCCATTTTTCCTTAATAATTTTAGAAAATAATTTAACAGAAAATTCTTTTACTCGGGTTCTGGACCTCGAATTTCGACTCCGGGCACATGCCCGAGTCCCATATTTTTCTACGGACCTCCCGAGACCGTCACATCACGGTTCCGGGTCCGTTTACCCAAAATGTTGACCAAAGTCAACTATATCAATATTAATATCAAAATTCTTCAAATTTTTCACAGAATTCACATATTTTAACATAAAAATTTTCCGGCTTCGCGTCCGAACTGTGCATGCCAATCGAGGCAACTAAAAGCAAGGTTTCCAAGGCCTCGGAAGCGCGGAAAAAGGGAGAAATACGGTGATGACTCTTTGGATCATCACAATCATGGAAACTTGTGCCTCCCCTCAGAGCTCTCAGAAGTACCGCTACTGGGCTGAAACAATAAAATATCCTTCTACCAAGCGATGATAATAATTCGATCAGCTATACCTGGAGAAATATCATGTATCACATCTGTAGTACCATTACGGTTCTTCAATACTCGATTTATAACAAGTGGTTCGCGTAAGATTAAGTAGAAAGGAAACAATGGCATAAGCCTTGAGAAATCAAATCGCACGATAAGTAATCAAGAAGGGAAGTACTCCTAACAGTCCTGCAGCCTCCCGAGGATAAGTACAGACGTCTCTGTACCGATCCGCGAGACTCTACTAGACTTGCTCATGGTTCGTGAGACCCTAGGAACCTAGAGCTCTGATACCATGTTGTCACGACCCAAAATACACTAAAGGGTCGTGGTGGCGCCAAACACCTCCGTTAGGCAAGCCAACCAAATTACTTAATTAAATTCTCGTTTTAATACTCTTGAAATATATGATTTTCCTCCATTTTTATAAACAAAAGATAAATGCTTCAATTCAAATTAAATAATAAGATGTTAAAACAAAAATATTTTAAAACCATCCCAGAACCCGGTGTCACAAGTGCATCAGCATTTACTAAGAAGGAAATAAAATACAACATCCGTCCGGAATATAGTGGACAGAAAGTAAATACAATATACTGGAAGGGACTATACTAGCAGCGGGCCGCCTTGAGAAATGCAACTCACATAGTCCCAGTATCAACCTTGCTGCTACGCCCAGTAGGCCACTAGAGCTACATGTACCTGTGTAACAAAAATGCACAGATGTGTAGTATGAGTACAAAAACAACGTGTACTCAATGAGTATCCTGTCTAATCACGAAGAAGTAGAGATGAGACAGTCGACTTCAACACTTACTAGTGGTCCAATAATGATATATCAATAATATGTTAAATCGTAGATTTTTATAATGATGATTATAACTCGATAGGTTGAAGCAAATAAACAATTCTTCCTAGGAAATTTCCCCATTTCCTTTACATCATTTATGCACTTATTCTCAAGCCGGAAAGAGGCTATAACAACTTTAATAAGTTTCAAGGGCAAGCAATACAAGCATGCGCAAATCATGCCGAGGACGTACGGCCCGCTCCAACAAAAAATAAACTGTGCACTGCCGAGGGTCGAACGGCGCGAACCATAGATGCATCTATTTAATCTGCCGAGGCGTTTGGCCTGTTCCAAAAATAAACGCACAGACAGTGCATCAAGAATTCCACACAGAGTAATTATCCAATGAGAATAAGTTCCTCTTTTAACCATTTAAGAAAAACAAAGTTTTATCTATTTAGCCACACAGACAGTCTATCAAGAAGTCCACACAGAGTAATTATCCAATGAGAATAAATTCCTCTTTTAACCATTTAAGAAAAATAAAGTTTTATCTATTTAGAAATTCATTTACTAATTCGATGTGATTTAAGCAATTCAAGCTATCAATAGGGTCACAAATAGTCCAAGTATAGCATGCTTTTGGGTCCTAATTACCCGGACAATAGCATAATAGTAGCTACGCATGAACTCTCGTCACCTCGTGCGTACATAGCCCCCACAAATAGGAGCAAATATCCAATTAATTCATCTATGGGGACAATTCCGTCTTACAAGGTTAGAAAGAAGACTCACCTTGCTCCGAAGATCCATAACCGGCATTCCACTTTCTTCTGAAGACTCGAACCGATGAACAAAGCTCCAAATTTAGCCAATAATGATACCAATCCATTAATATATACTCAATTATTCATTACAACCCAATTTATAACAATTCCTAACCCCGATCGAAAAGTTGACAAAAATGATCTCGGGCCCACGTGCCCGGATTTCTAAAATTTTTGAAGAATAAGTTTACCCATGGCCTCACGAACTCAAATATATAATTTTCTCTAAATTCCATACCCAAAATCGTGGTCAAATTCCAAGAATATCAATTTTTTAGGTTTTCCCTCAACCCCAAGTTTTCTACAAATTTCCATGTCTAAATCCATATATAAACCTTGTATTTAACTCAAAACTAGCAAAAATTGCTTACCTCATGATGAATGATGGAACACCCTCTTTAAAAGCTCCAAAAATCGCCCAAGCCAAGAGAAAAATGGGTGAAATGAACTCAAACCCCGATTTTTAAACATTCTGCCCAGCCTAGGTCTGCCCTTCTTAGCGTTCGCGACTGGTCGCTCGCATTCACGAATGATAGTTACCCAGCCCTTCGCGTTCGCGTACAAGGCCTCGCATTCGCCGTAGGCCAAAGACCCCAGGCCTAGCTTTCTTTCTACGCGTTTGCGACCCACTGATCGCGTTCGCGTAGCAGCTCAGCCCAACCCTTCGCATTCGCAACTTACTCTTTGCGTTCGCGAAGGCCAAATTCAGCAGCCTCCCACCTTCCTCTTCGCGTTCACGAGACTCCCTTCATGTTCGGGAAGAAGGAAACCAGATACCAGCAACCAGCAGCATCTTTTTACCCAAATTTGATCCGTTAACTACACAGAATCAACCCGAGGCCCCTCGGGACCCCAACCAATCATACCAACCAGTCCCAAAACACATTGTAGACTTTCTCGGGGCCTCAATCACATCAAACAACGCTAAAATCATGAATCGACCTCTAATCCAAGCTTTATGAACTTTTGAATTTCAAACTTCAACTTTCGATATTTAAACCTATCAAATCACGGCCGATTGACCTTAAATTTTGCACGCAAGTCCTATTCAACATTACGGACCTACTCCAACTTCCAAAATCAGATTCCGACCCCAATATCAAAAAGTCCACCGCCAGTCAAACTTCTCAAAAACCTTCAAATTTCTATTTTTAGCCAAATGACTTCAAAACAACCTACAGACCTCTGAATTCACTTCCGATCGCGCTCCCAACTCGAGAATCACCATACGGAGCTATTCACAGACTCGGAATCCAAAACAAACATCGATAACATAGAAATGCACTTCAAGCCAAACTTATGAAATTTCTTCTAAAATACTAACTTCCACAATAGGCTCCAAAATGCTCCCAGGTCATCCAAGACCCGATCCGGGCATACGTCCAAGTCTGAAATCATCATACTAACCTGCTGGAACCTTCAGATCCCAGTTCCGAGGTCGTTTAATCAAAAATTCAATCCTAGTTAATTCTTCCAACTTTAAGATTCTAAAATAAGAATTCTCTTTCCAAATCAACTCCGGACCTCCCGAAACTCAATTCCGACCACGCGTACAAGTCATAATACCTGAAGTGAAGCTGCTCATAGCCTCAAACTACTGAATAGTATGCTAGAACTCAAAACGACCGTTCGGGTCGTTACAACTTGTTGTTCCACTTCATGGACGGGTTGCAAAATTGGGCTAAGCAGGAGTTGCAATGCCGACAAGTCACTGATATAGACCAAGCCATAGTGGAGGCCGAATCATTGATGTATTTCAGGCATGACAAGCATGACAAAGGTAATTGAAAGGAGTCAAAGGTTAACAATGTCAAAGACGGGGGAGATCGTGGCAAAGGCAAGGAGATAAATCAACAATAATCTAAGACTCAAGATTCCAAAAAGTTGAGTGGTCATCAGGGCTATGCCGAGAAGAAGGGCCAGGCCGAGAATAAGGTATGCTACATATGCAGAGGGCCGTACGGCTTCATGAATTATCCCGACCTAAAGAGCCTTATCGCAATAGTCTGTAAACAAAAGGAGGAACCACAAGGAGAGATTTCGGGAATCGCACAGTTGGGTATGATCAGATTATGTGATGATGTCACAAAGAAAGCCATCTAACCTATCGAGAATGGCAATCAATACATGGATCTCACCATAAACAAAAATCCCGCTCATGCAATGGTGGATACTGGAGCAACTCACAATTTTATGATTGAGGCTGCCGCAAAGAGAATAGAATTGAAGCTTGCTCCAACCAACTCTCGCGTCAATACCATGAATGCCGAGGTATAAAATTCTTGTGGGTAGCTAATCGAGTTGTTGTCAAGTTGGGAGCTTGAAAAGTATGACAAACTTTACCATAACCGCTATGGATATATTTGACATCGTATTGGGTCAAGAGTTCTTTAGACATTGTCATACTTTGATCGACCCCTACCTCCAACGTCTCTTGGTTATGGAGAGAGAAGGAGCTTGGATGGTACCTATAATGACTATGCCGCATAGACAGATCCAAGCACAACTCTCAGCTTTGTAGGTTGTCGAGGGGATCAAGAAGGGGGAGCCAACGTTCGTGGCAACCATTGCAAGTCTAGAGGAAGAAAAGAGTTTTCAAGATATAGTGTCGCCTTGCATAGAGAAATTGCTTGAGAAAAACAAAGATGGCATGCCCGAGGAGTTGCCTAAGCACTTGCTACCTAGGCGAGAGGTGGATCACAAGATTGAGTTGAAGCTAGGGGATAAGCCATCTGCATTTTCCCCATATAGTATGGCACCGCCCAAGCTAGAGGAGCTCAATAAACAATTGAAAGAGTTGTTGTATGTTGGTCATATTTGCCCATCAAAGGCACTTTTTGGCGCATCGGTATTGTTCCAGAATAAGAAGGATGGATCACTGCATTTGTGCATAGACTACCGAGCACTTAATAAGATCAGAGTGAAGAATAAGCACCTGATCCCGCTCATTACTGACTTGTTCAATAGATTTGGGCAAGCCAAGTACTTTACCAAGGTGGATCTTCAAAAGGGCTACTACCAGGTTCGTATTGCGGAAGGGGATAAGCCAAAGACAAAATGTGTGATGAGATATGGATCCTTTGAGTGGTTGGTGGTGCCTTTCAGCTTAACCAATGTACCGGCCACATTTTGCACCCTTATGAACAAGATTTTTCATCCCTACATTGATCAGTTCGTGTAAACAACATAGTCATCTACAGCAACACCTTGGAGGAGCACATGGAGCACTTAAGGAAGGTTTTCAAAGTCTTGCAGGATAATGAGTTATACATAAAGAGGGAGAAATGTGAGTTTGCACAATCAAACGTGCACTTCTTGGGCCATGTCATTAGAAATGGCGAGCTACGACGAGGCTAAGGTACGTGCTATCCATGAGTGGGAGGCACCTACAAAGGTAACTGAGTTGAGATCCTTCCTTTGCCTTGTTAACTACTATCGTCGTTTCATTAGTGGCTACTCAGCCAAGGTTGCACCATTGAATGAGTTGCTGAAGAAGAACAAGCAATGGTTTTGGATGGAGCATTATCAAAAGGCATTTGAATGCCTCAAGGTAGCTGTAATAGAGGAGTCAGTCTTGGCGTTACCTGACTTTTACAAGAAATTTGAGGTGCACACAGATGCCTCAGACTTCTCCATTGGGGGTGTCCTAGTACAGGATAAACATCCCATAGCATTTGAGAGCTGCAAGTTAAATGAGACGGAGCAGCGTTGTACGGTGCAAGAGAAGGAAATGACTGCCATTGTGCATTGCCTTCTTACATTGAGACATTATGTACTCGGGTCGAGGTTCGTGGTCAAGACTGATAATGTGGCTACTAGCTACTTTCAGACACAGAAGAAGCTCACACCAAAGCAGGCTAGTTGGTAGGATTTCTTGGCCGAGTTTGATTATGCGCTGGAGTATAAGTCGGGCAAAGTTAACGTTGTAGCTGATGCCTTGAGCCAGAAAGCCGAGCTTGCTGCAATCACTTCTGTGGTATGGGACATTCGAGAGGCTATAAAAGAAGGCATGTAGCATGATCCAGCAGCCAAACAGCTTATCGAGTTAGCCAACAAAGGCAAGACAAGACGGTTTTGGATAGAAGACGTCCTACTAATTACTACAGGTCGGCGGGTCTACGTGCCTAAGTTTGGAGACATTAGACAACAGATCATAAGGGAGAGTCATGACATAATATGGGCTGGTCACTTAGGTCAACGTCACACTAGGGCCTTGGTTGAGTTAGTCTACTATTGGCCACGCATGCGAGATGACATAGAGTGCTATGTGCAGACTTGTCTTATCTGTCAACAGGACAAGGTTGATCAGCAACAACCCGGAGGACTTTTGGAGCCACTACCAGGTGCAGAGCGTCCATGAGAGAGCATGACTATGAACTTTATCACTTGCCTACCGAAGTCCGACGATTATGATACTATTATGGCGGTCGTGGATAGATTTTCAAAATATGCCACCTTCATGCCCGCCTCACCGGGTTGCACATCTAAGAAACCGCCAAGCTATTCTTTAAGAAC
The DNA here is from genome assembly GCA_026770625.1 of Nicotiana glauca. Lineage (NCBI taxonomy): Eukaryota > Viridiplantae > Streptophyta > Magnoliopsida > Solanales > Solanaceae > Nicotiana > Nicotiana glauca. Next base: position 31,188 of record MU691784.1, read on the forward strand.
GTGATAAAGTATTGGGGCTTACCAAGGCATATCACCAGTGATCGAGACCTCCGCTTCACTAGGAAATTTTGGAGAGAGTTGTTCGACATACTTGGCACGGAACTGCACTTTTCTACCAGTTTCCACCCATAGACATATGGACAAATGGAGCGGGTCAATGCCTTACTAGAATGCATTGAGGCATTATGTAAGCGCGTATCAGAATGATTGGGCAAGGCTCCTAGACATCACCCAATTCTCTTATAACTTGCAGTGGAGTGAGTCCACAGGGCAGACACCATTTGAGCTAGCCACAGGCCAACAACCACAAACTCCACATTCATTACCAATCGCGTTCAAGGGAAAGAGCTTGGGGGCTTATCATATGGCCAAAGGATGGGAGGAGCAGCTCGACACTGCTAAGTCCTACTTGGATAAGGCAGCTAAGAAGATGAAGAAGTTTACGGACCGTAAGCGGCATCCCACAAACTATAGAGTTGGGGACATGGTCATGGTAAAGCTTAACCCTAGACAGTTCAGGGCACTACGATGCATGTATCAGAATATGATGCGCAAGTATGAGAGGCCATTTAAGATCGTCGCCAAGGTAGGCAAGATCTCATACAAGATTGACATGCTATCGTATATTAATATCTACCATGTCTTCCATGCCAGCATGCTTAAGCCATATCATGAAGATAAGGATGATCCGAGTAGGGGTCAATCAAGTCGAGCGCCTATGGCTATCACCGCCTCGCATGATAGGGAGATTAAGGTTATTATGGATTACCAGGTCAGGCAAAAACAAGGGCAAAAAGCCACCGCTATATTCCTCATCCATTGGAAAGGGCAATTACCGGAGGAGGCCATGTGGGAACGATATGAAGACCTGTGGCAATTCAAAGATAAGATCCGAGAGTTTATGCAACAGCATTGTGCCGCGATCGTCACAATATTAGGTGGGGGAGAGTGTGATGACCCGGCACGTCATCATGCCACCTAGACACCATTTGGAATATATTAATGCCATGTGGAAGCTTACATAAGAAGGAGGCTAGCATTTGTGAGAAGATTCTAGAGAAGTATGGACATTTCCTTGGGAAGAACCTAGATCCTTATGGATTTGCTAGGAAAGTCTTTGCAATCTTCTAGGCTTGTAGAGAATTCTAGAGAACACCCTTATCTTGTAAATAGTAAGCACTTGTGTAATAATTAATATTTACACACTAGCCCCTAGGAGACTATTATATAATGGGGGCCACTCATTTGTAATTCACCAAGCAAACAATTCAAGTTCTCTATAATACAAAGCTTCCTTTAACAATTCTCTTGTGTTCTTTCTTCCATTCTCTTAGCGATCTTGAGTGTAGTAAGGTTAAATTGACATAGTAAGAACGTGAGCAAGTTGTGCAATATCGTGAGCGAGTTGTCAAGTGCCACACATGTACTTATTTAACAACTAAGGATGTGACAACGGGATACAAAATAGACTGTCACTATACAAAATATATAAAAAAAATAAACTATCACTATATAAAGAAAATATACAATAGACTATCACTATACAAAATATTTGCAAAATAGACAGTCACTATAAAAAATATATACAAAATAGACTGTCACTATACAAAATAGACTGTCGCTATACAATTTATATACAACATAGACTGTCACTATACAATTATACAATAGACTATCATTATACAAAATATATATAAAATAGATTGTCACTATAATAAATATATACAAAATAGACTGTCACTATATAAAATAGACTCTCATTATATAAAAAATATACAAAATAGATACTTCGGGCTATTAAAAGTAAAATGTTTGGGCCGAAGGGACATTTCATGTCAATGGGGAAAAATATGGGTTATTAAAATTTTGAGGGGCTATGGAGGGTCATTTTCTCAACTTGATACCTAGAGCTCCAACTTGGTTTAAGGGCTTCCTCTCTATAGGGATAATATATAAGATGCACCCTGAACTTGTCTCGATAAATGAGTTTCTTACTCAATCTTTACGGATGTTTTCTTACTCAGTCTTTACGGGTGTTCCAATACCACCCTATACTTATTGTGGCTAATTTTTTCCGCACCCTTGTAAGCCATCTCTATATTGTGTAGCACACACGCATCATCCGGAGATTCCATGTAGTCAAATGAAGACATAATAGAGAATTATTAGTTTGACTATAATTAATTATTTTAATCAATTTTTACATTTAAAAATGACGTCTTTTGTAATAAAATATTTACCCAACCTATTTTCCTTTTCATTTCATTTTACCCACCCTGTAAAGAATTCCCGATGAAAAAGCCATAATTCCAAACCGTCTGAAATTCATTATTCCCAAATAAAATTGAATGGAGAAAATGAATGTTTATTTTATTAACCCTAGTTAGAACCATAATTTGTCATTATATTTCTGTTATATTTAGTATTTTGATGAATTGTTGGATTTGTACGAGTTGTAAGGAAATTGGTTCAGTCACTATTACCCGTTGTTGATGCTAAAACTTTCTTCGATTTGGATTTTGGACAGAAAATATGCTTTTTAAAGGTTAATGTTGTTCGTCGTCCTTAAGTTGTTTTGAGCCCTAGGGTTTTCTTCGTCACTGCTACAGTAATTGTACTGAATATATTATTGCATATGGTTTGATTTGGTAGATACTGGTCTGATATAGTCATATATATACTTTTTGTTTGTTTTAAAATGTCTTTTGAATTAGTCACAGTAAGATTCTTCCTTGGAGGAAAAATCTTCATGGATAAACTAAACTCCTTTACGGAGGAGGATTATGTAGGTAGAGTTATTACTTCTGCACTTGATGTTGATGTGGATAGGTTCTCCTACTTTGAATTTTCTAGGTTATGTTAAAGCGTTTGGTTATAATCCTTCTTCTCCTCATATTTATGTAAGACCACCTGATTGTCCTGATTTGGTATAAATTAAAGTGGATATGGGCATTATGGGTATTTGTCAAGTATTAAAAAATGGTGATATCTTGAATGTATGTGTGGAGCACATGGTTGATGAATCAGTATTGGTCCCCCCCCCCCCTAGAATTTAGTTAAGACATGGGGGAAACGAGGATTTGGGCACAGATGAAGAGGTTTCTAATACACTATCCACTAGTGCCCCTATTGAACCAAGTATTTCGATACTACTGCCCCCCGGATCCTACTCCCCCCCTAAACCTACTTCCTTTTTTGAACCTGTTGGCCCCTCTAAACATGTTGCCCCTACTGAATCTGAAAATGGCTTTAGTATTGAGAATAACTCAGATTCATATCATGTATAGTTATTTGAAGAATGATATGAGGATTATGGTAGTGATATTCATGAAGAGTATAGGTCATTCCGGGAGGAAAGAAGAATGAGCAAAGAAAAATATGAATGTAGAGTTCTTGCAGTCGAAGGTATTAAGTTGGGTAAAAAACAGTAGATGTGGATTATGATGAGTATGAAGCCAGGAAAGAGTCAGGCTATAAGAATCCTTTGGATGGTAAAATAGGAGGTGATGAGCCATATTATCTTTTTGATGAGGCTACCAGCTTTGAAACTGATACAAATGATAATGATGATGAAAGAGGGGGAGAGATTAATAAAAGGAAACCCAAAACAAGAAGAAGAAAGGTGAAAAAGGAGTGATATTTGACCCAAACTGTAAGACGGTTGTGTGAGATCTTGGTTTTGCATTTGAGAGTGTTGACAAGTTTAGAGAAGCTCTTACTAGGTTTGCAGCTGAAGAAAAAGTTGTTGTGGAAAAATATGTTAATCAGCCAACTAGGGTGAGGTGTAAGTGCAAGGAAGGTTGTCCCTGACATCTGTTTGCTAGATATGACTCTAGGATGAAAGACTTTGTTGTGAAGAAGTACATTCCAATACACACATGTGAACATACTAATAAGAACAGACTATGCAACACCAAGTACTTGGATGAGAAACTCAAAGACAGAATAAGAGAGCAACCCGATATTAGGATAATTCAAATTTCAGCAGCTTGTAAGAAAGGAATTAGGTTTGTATGTTAGGATATCAATTTGTAGGAAAGCAATGAACAAGGTTTTTTAAATGATACAATGGGTGACCATGTGCTACAGTATAGTATAATTTTGGACTATAGAGATGAAATGCTTAGGTCTAATCCCGGTACTACATGTGTTGTTAAACTAAGTGAAAATAGTTTTGAAGGTGGCAAGAAAATATTTGTTGACTACATCTGTTTTGACGCATTGAAAAAGGCATTCAAGGCTGGGTGTAGGCCTTATATTGGATTAGATTGTTGCTTCTTAAAGGGTGTTTACAAGGGGCAATTGCTTGTTGTTGTTTGTAAGGATGGTAACAACCAGATGTTGCCTCTAGCTTGGGCCGTGGTTGAGGTTGAGAATAAGTTCAATTGGACCTAGTTTTTAAGGTTGTTGAAGGATGACCTTGACCTTGGATATGGGACAGATTTCACATTCATAACAAATATTATATTATTTAGTTTATTCTTTTGTTATCTTTGTATTTATTTTCTACTATTGCTTTCATAAATCTTACTGGTAGTTTCTTACTATGTAGAGATTATATCAAGCAATGAATGAAGTACTACCAAATTGTTAACATAGGATGTGTTCTACACACATCCTAGCTAATTGGTCCAAAAAATGGGAGGGCATTGAAAGAAGAAATTTGTGATGACCTTTTACTTGATTTACACATAAATTATGTATTTTAAGGCCTTAAAAGCCTCCTTTTATCTCACCTCGATTTGCGTGCATGGTACAAGCATATATCCGAAACTCTTTTATGTGAAAATTTGATTAAAATGCTAACTTGGCCTTTAAAAAATAATTTAAGTTGACTTTGGTTAATATTTTGGGTAAACAGACCTGGACCTGTGATTTGACTGTCCCGGAGGGTCCGCAGAAAAATATGGGGCTTGAGCGTATGCCCGGAATTGAATTCTGAGGTCCCAAGCCCGAGAAATGAATTTTTGAAGAAAATTGTTTAATTGAAATTTTAAGATTATTTGGAAACTTAAATGTATTTGAAATTAAATTTTGGTTCCGGAGCCGGATACAAGTCTTATATGGTATTTGGGTTGAGCCTATAAAATTTGGTAAGAAACAGACTTGTTATGATGTGAATCGGGCACTTGGTTGTCAAAAATTTGAACTTAAGAGTTCTTGAAATATTCCTTTGATTTTTATGTTAAGTTCGTTGTTAAAGATGTTAATTTGACGGTTTGATTGCACAAGTAAGTTTGTGTGATGTTTTTGAGTTAGTATGCATGTTTGGCTTGGAATCCTAAGGGCTCGGGTGAGTTTCGGATTGGTTTCGGGATATTTTTTACATTTAGAAAAGTTGTAGGTTTTGCTGTCTTAGGTGCTCAATGATTTTCTTCTTCATGTTCGTGTGGCTTTACTCGCTAACGCACAAGGCAAAGTCCCTCAGGTTCAAGTTTGTTCTTCACAAACGAGGAGCTCAGGACGCGAACGCGAAGCTGTGGAAAGAGTTACCCTTCGCGAACACGTTCCGTCTCATGCGAACGCATAGGGTTAGTGGGCCTGGGGGAGTGAGTTCAAATTGTTCTATGCGAACGCAGCCACCTGACCACGAACGTGAAGGCTTGAGGAGCCAAAGCTCCGTGAACGCGAGCCGTTCAACGTGAACGCGAAGGCATCTGGTCTGACCCTTCGCGAACGCGACAGGCTTCTCGCGAACGCGAAGAAGGCATGTCCAGTGAATAAAAAATAGTAGCAAAACGGGAATTTAGACCATAACTTCATATTTTCAAAACTTGAGAGCATTGAGGCAATTTTCAAGAGGAAAGTTAAGCATTGGTATATGATTATAAACCTTTTTCTTTCGATTTTCCATTGCATTTCATCAATCTTCATCCAAAAACCTAGGATTTTTATGGTAGAAATTGAAAACTTGGGTAGAGTTAGGGCTTTTTGAATAATTGGAATTTAGACCTCGTTTGGGGGTCGGATTTCGAAACCAATTGCATATTTTGGCTCGTGGGTGAATGGGTGATCGTGTTTTGGTCTAAACCTCGGGTTTTAACCAAGCGGGCCTGGGGTTGATTTTTGACTTTTTGGGGAAAATGATAGAAAAACTATGATTAAGCATTGGGTATGAATTCTTTAGCATTTACTGATGTTGTTAAATTAATATGGACTAGATACAAGTAATTTGGAAGCGAATTCTAAAAGAAAAGCAGTGTTTGAGGCTTGAGTTGGCCGTGGAAGTTCGAGGTAAGTGTTTGGTCTAACCTTAGCTTGAGGGAATAGGTATTGTGCTATATTTGCTATGTGCTAGTGTAATGTACGACATATAGGTGTGATGACGAGTATCTATACGTCGTTGTCAAGCATGCACGTGAGTCTTAAATTGTAATCGTTGTGTTTCTTAATAAGTACTACAAATGCCTAAGTTGTTGATTCTCCGTGTTGGGCAAGAATTATGATTATTCTCGTGGTATGGGTCCATTATTGAGTATTGGTTCCAGTTGAGGTTCATTTGTGAAGTTAAATATTGATATAAGTTTGGTTATAGTTGATTCCCTTGCCGGGATGTGTTTAATCTTATTGTGGATTCATTATTTTTCCCTTGCCAGGATTCCTTGTGATTGTTGTTGATTTGTATATTGGGATCGGGTTGCACGCCACAACAGTGATATATGATTTGGATCAGGTTGACCGCATCAACAGTGATATATGATTTGGATCGATTTGCACGCAGCAACAATGATATACGATTTGGATCGGGTTGCACGTCACAACAATAATGAATAAAAATGGATATTGATTTGTTACTATTTCCTTATTCTTACTGACGCGTACTTTAATATGTTCTTTATGCTTTTCTCCTGAGTTACTGTTGATAGTTGATATTTCCCGCAGCATGTTCCCCTTCCCATCTTAAACTGATAGTTCCCGTTATTATTACTTGCCGTATATATTTGATTTGCACATGTTTATTTTGTAGTCTTGTCCTAGCGTAGTCACTACTTTGCTGAGGTTACACTCGACACTTACCAGCACATGGGGTCGGTTGTGCTGATGCTACACTTTACATTATTTTTTGCAGATCCCGGTACTGGAGCATTTAGACCTTAGAGTGGTTGCTACCTTCAGTCCAGCGGAGACCCGAGGTAGTCCTGCAGACGTTCGCGGGCCTTGGCGTCCCTATCTATCTTTTATATTCTGTTATCATTTACTTCAGAGACAGATTGTATCTTTCTTTCCAGACAGTTGTTTGTGGTATTCGTAGATGGTTCGTGAATATTGTGACACCAGTTCTAGGTAGAGACGTGTTTTATATTTTCGTACTCGTATTTGGTTAAGTTATCAAATTTCATCTTCCGCATTTCTTTTATTATTGTTATTATTATGTTGTTAATCGCATGTTAAATTAAAATTTCTAAAAGGTTAAGAAAATGGGTAATAAGATATATAATGCTAGGCGTGCCTAGCTTTCATAAGTAGGCACCATCACGACTCCCGAGGGTGGGAAATTCGAGTCGTGACAAGTTGGTATCAGAGCTCTAGGTTGCTTAGGTCTAACAATTCACGAACAAGCTTAGTAGAGTCTGAGGGATCAATACGGAGACGTCTGTATTTATCCCCCAGAGGCTATAGAGTTAGGAACAGTTTCACTTCCATTCATCTCTGTCGTGCGGTTTGGGTTCTCAATGCTAATTGGATTTTTACTATGTTCTTTCGCAGATGGCGAGAACACGTGCTTCTTCATCCACTGACCAGCAGCTCGAGCCCCCAGCAGCAGTTCCTACGAGGTTCATAGGATGAGGCCGAGGCCGTGCTAGGGGCAGAGGCAGGGCCACAGGTCAGCCTAGAGTAGCAGCACTAGCGGCGGAGCCTCAGGTCGAGTTTGATGATGAGGTTCCAGTCCAGACAGTTCCGGTGGGCCCAGCTCGGGTCCTAGAGGGGTTCATTGCTACCCTAGTACTCCATGATGCTCTGGTCTGTATAGTGAGCCTTATAGAGAGTGTCGCCCAGGCAGGCTTACTTCCTGTAGCACCAGCCGTCTCTCAGGCTGGAAGAGAAGCATAGACTCCTGCTACCCGCACTCCAGAGCAGATGGTTCCCCAGTTTCAGACTCCAGCAGCTTAGCCAGTTGGAGTAGTTCAGTCGGGTGTAGTAGCTCAGACCGGTGATGGAGCAGCTATGTCTGCTGATGCTTTATGGAGATTGGACAGGTTCACCAAGCTATTCACTACTACTTTTGGTGGTACATTTTAGAGGATCCCCAAGATTACTTAGACATCTGTCATGAGGTTCTTCGGAACATGGGGATAGTGGAGACTAATGGGGTCGACTTTGCTGCTTTTTATCTGTCATGTTCCACCAAGACTTGGTTGAGGGATTATTTTTTGGCTAGGCCAGCTGGGTCGCCTGCCTTGACTTGGGATCAGTTGTCTCAGCTATTTCTAGAGAAGTTTCTTTCTATCACTCAGATGGAGGACTATCGGAGGCAGTTTGAGCGTCTCCAACAGGGTTCTATAACCGTCACTCAGTATGAGACCTGATTTATTGCCTTGGCTCGTCATGCTCTTATCATACTTTCCACTGAGAGAGAGAGCGAGAGGGTGAGGAGTTTCATTGAGGTACTCGTTTAGCTGATTCGATTATAGATAGCTAAGGAGACTGGGAGCAAGATTTATTTTCAAGATGCGGCAAATGTGGCCAGGAGAGTTGAGATGGTTCTATCGCAAGGTAGTGGTCAGAGGTCTGACAATAGGCCCCATCATTCAGAAAGGTTCATTGGTGCCTCATCTAGAGGCAGGGATTCTTTTGGTAAGGGCCATTCTCCCAGGCCGTTTCATTCAACACTTCAGGCTTCTCATGGTGCTTCAGGTGGTCGTGGTTCTCATATACAGTATTCTAATCAACAGTCCTACCATGCACCATCAGCTCCTATTAGAGCACCTTCTATTCAGAGTTATTCTCATGGTCAGCCGGCCCGCCATGGTCAGTCTCAGTTCCTTCAGCCACAGCATTCAGATGGATGCTATGAGTGCGGTAAGTATGGTCATATCCGGAGGGCTTCTCCGAGATTAGTGGGTATTCAATCATAGCAACAGGGTTCCCGTGCTATGATTCAGGCACCAGGTGTTCCACCACTTGCTTAGCCAACTAGGGGTGGTGGTAGGGGTGGGGGTAGAGGTTGGGGTAGAGGTAGAAGTATTAGAGGTAGAGGTCATGTCGCTGGGGGTGGAGGCCAGCCAGCAGGAGGCCATCCCAGGGATGTTGCTTAGAGTGATGGGGCCCAGCCCCGATGTTATGCTCTTCCAGCCAGGCACAAGGTTGAGGCCTCCGATGCAGTTATCATATGTACTTTTCTGGTCTGTAGTAGAGATGTTTCAGTTCTATTTGATCCAGGTTCTATGTACTCCAATGTGTCATCTTATTTTGCCCTATATTTGGTTATGCCTAGTGATTCTTTGAGTGCTCATGTATATGTGTCTACACCGGTGGGTGATTATATTATGGTAGATTGTGTTAATCGTTCTTGTATGGTTGTGATTAGGGGTCTTAAGACCCGGGTAGACTTGTTACTGTTGGATATGGTTGATTAGGATATCATATTAGGGGTGGACTAGTTATCACCTTACCATGCTACCTTGGACTTTCATGCCAAGACTATGACCTTAGCCTTGCCGGGGTTGCCTTGTTTAGAGTAGAGAAGGACTCATGTTCATTCACCCGCAGGGTTATCTCATATATGAAGGCTCGGCGCAAGGTTATCTCATATATGAAGGCTCGGCGCATGGTTGATAAGGGGTGTTTGGCCTATTTGGCATATGTTCGTGACACTAGTGCTGAGGTTCCTTCTATGGATTCTGTGCCTATTGTTCGTGAGTTTCCTGAGGTACTTCTTTCAGACCTTCCGGGTATGCCACCCAACAGGGATATTACTTTTGCATTGATCTGGCTCCAGGCACTTAGCCCATTTCTATTCTGCCATATCGTATGGCCCTGCCTGAGTTGAAAGAATTGAAGAGCAGTTGCAAGACCCGCTTGATAAGGGTTTTAGACCTAGTGTCTCTCCTTGGGGTGCGCCAGTGTTATTTGTTAAGAAGAAGGACAGATCGATGAGGATGTGTATAGATTACCGGCAGCTAAACAAGGTTACAATCAAGAATAAGTATCCATTTTCGAGGATTGATGATTTGTTTGATCAGCTTCAGGGTGCCAAGGTGTTATCGAAGATTGACTTGAGATCTGGCTACCATCAGTTGAGGATTAGGGCATCTGATGTCCCTAAGACATCTTTCCTTATCGGTACGGGCATTATGAGTTCTTATGATGTCATTCGGGTTGACAAATGCCGCAGCAGCTTTCATGGATTTGATGAACCGAGTGTTCAGGCCTTACTTGGATTCATTCGTGATAGTCTTCATTGATGATATTTTGATTTATTCCCGTAGCCAGGAGGAACATAAGCAACATCTGAGAGTTGTTCTTCAGACTTTGAGAGATTACCAGTTGTATGCTAAGTTTTTGAAGTGCGAGTTTTGGTTGGGATCAGTTGCTTTCTTGGGACACGTTGTATCAGCAGAGGGTATTCAGGTAGATCTGAACAAGATAGAGGCAGTCAAGGACTGGCCTAGACCCGCATCAGCTACAGAGATCTGGAGTTTCTTGGGTAGTGGGTTATTACCATCGGTTTGTGGAGGGGTTTTCATCTATTGTAGCCCCGATGACCAGGTTGACCCAGAAGGGTGCCCAGTTCAAGTGGTTAGATGAGTGTGAGGCGAGCTTTTAGAATCTCAAGACAGCTTTGACTATGGCGTCGGTGTTGGTTTTACCCACAGGTTCAGGGCCATATATAGTTTATTGTGACGCATCTCGTATTGGACTTGGTGCGATGTTGATGCAGGATGGCAAGGTCATTGCTTATGCTTCGCGATAGTTGAAGATTCATGAGAAGAATTATCCAGTTCGTGATTTGGAGTTAGCATCCATTGTTCACGCATTGAAGATTTGGAGGCATTATCTATATAGTGTGTCATGTGAGGTGTTCACAGATCATAATAGTCTGCAATACTTGTTCAAGCATAAAGAGCTAAATTTGAGGCAGAGAAGGTGATTGGAGCTGTTGAAAAAGATTATGATATCACCATCTTGTATCATCCAGGAAAGGCCAATATGGTAACCGATGCATTGAGTAAGAAGTCAGCTAGTATGGGCAGCCTTGCGTATATTCCAGTTGGAGAGAGACCGCTTGCTTTGGATGTTCAGGCTTTGTCCAATTAGTTCATGAGGTTGGAAGTTTCTGAGCCCAGACGTGTGTTAGCTTGTACAGTCACTCGTTCTTCATTATTTGAGCGTATCCGAGATCGGCAATATGATGATCCTCATTTACTTGTCCTTAGAGACACGGTGCGGCACGGTGGTTCCAAGTAGGTTACAGTTGGAGATAATGGAGTTTTGAGGATGTAGGGTCATATTTATGTGCCTAATGTGGATGGGCTTCGTGAGTTGATCCTAGAGGAGGACCATAGTTCCCAGTATTCTATTCACCCGGGCGTCGCTAAGATGTATCAGGACTTGCGGCAACATTATTGGTGGAGGAGGATGAAGAAGGATATTTTTGCACATGTGGCTCGGTGTTTGAATTGTCAGCAGGTAAAGTACGAGTATCAGAGACTTGGTGGTTTGTTTCAGAGGATTGAGCTTCCTGAGTGGAAGTGGGAGTGTATCACTATGGACTTTGTTGTTGGACTCCCACAGACTCAAAGGAAGTTCGATGCAGTGTGGGTTATTGTTGATAAGCTGACTAAGTCATTATATTTCATTCTTGTGGCAGTCTCCTATTCTTCCGAGAGGTTAGTTGGGATCTACATCCAGGAGATTGTTCGTCTTCATGGTGTGCCCGTGTCTATCATTTTTGATCGAGGTACATAGTTTACCTTGCATTTCTAGAGGGCAGTTCAGCGTGAGTTGGGCACACGGGTCGAGTTGAGCACAACATTTCATCCATAGACGGATGGACAGTCCGAGCGTACTATTTAGATTTTGGAGGAGATGCTCCGAGCTTGTGTTATGGACTTTGGAAGCCCGTGGGATCGGTTCTTGCCTTTAGCGAAGTTTTCCTACAACAACAGTTACTAGTCAAGCATCCAGATGGCTCCCTACGAGGCTTTATATGGTAGGCGGTGTCGGTCACCGATTGGGTGGTTTGAGCTGGGAGAGGATCGATTGTTGGGTACAGATCTAGTGCATGATGCCTTGGACAAGGTGAAGATCATTCAGGATAGGCTTTGTACAGCTCAGTCCAGGCAAAAGAGTTATGATGACTATAAGGTTCGTGATGTTGAATTCATGGTCGGTCGTTGTATTGCTCCGGGTGTCGCCTATAAAGGGCGTGATGAGATTTGGAAAGAAGGGAAAGCTAAGCCCTAGGTTCATTGGCCCATTTGATATTCTTGATTGAGTGGGAGAAGTGGCTTACAAACTTGCATTTCCGTCGAGTTTATTAGCCGTGCATCCAATATTTCATGTGTCCATGCTTCGAAAGTATCACGGCGATCCATCCTACGTGTTAGACTTCAACATTGTCCACTTGGACAAGGACTTATCCTATGAGGAGGAGCAGGTAGCTATTCTAGACTGGCAGGTTCATCAGTTGAGATCGAAAAGTTTCCCTTCTGTTCATGTTAAGTGGAGAGGTTAGCCTACCGAGGCAGATACCTCGGATTCCAAGTCCGATATGCGGAGCCGATATCCCCATCTTTTCCCCGACTCAGGTACTTTTTTTCTATGTTCGTTCGAGGACGAACGATTGTTTTAGAGGTAGAGGATATGATGACATCATCACTTGATTTACACATAAATTCTGTGTTCCAAGGCCTTAAAAGACTCCTTTTATCTCACCACGATTTGCATGCACGGTCCGAGCTTATATTTGGAACGCTTTTATGTGAAAATTTGATAAAAATGCTATCTTGGCCTTTAAAAATTGATTTAAGTTGACTTGGGTCAACATTTTGGGTAAATAGACTCGGACCCGTGATTTGACGGTCTCGGAAGGTCCGTAGAAAGATATGGGACTTGGACGTATGACTGGAATTGAATTCTGAGGTCCCAAGCCCGAGAAATGAATTTTTGAAGAAAATTGTTTAACTGAAATTTTAAGATTTTTTAGAAACTTAAATGTATTTGAAATTGATGGTACCGAGCCCGTATTTTGGTTCCGGAGCCTAATACATATCTTATATGGTATTTGGATTGAGCCTGTAAAATTTGGTAATAAATGGACTTGTTATGACGTGAATCGGACCCTTGATTGTTAAAAATTTGAACTTAAGAGTTCTTAAACTTTTCCTTTGATTTTGATGCTAAATTCATTGTTAAAAATTTTAATTTGACGATTTGATCGCACGAGTAAGTTCATGTGATATTTTTGAGGTAGTATGCATGTTTGGTTTGGAGCTCCGAAGGCTCGGGCGAATTTCGGATAGGTTATGGGATGTTTTTACACTTTGAAAAGTTGTAGGTTTTGTTGTCTCAGGTGCTCAGTGGTTTTCTTATTCGCGTTCGCGCGGCTTCACTCGCGAACGCGTAAGGCAAAGTCCATCAGGTGTTAGTTTGTTCTTCGCGAACGCGGAGCTCAGGATGCGAACGCGAAGCTGTGGGGGAAGTTACCCTTTGCGGCTGAGTTCAGGCTTACGCGAACACATAGGGTTAGTGGGTCTGGGGGAGGGAGTTCAAATTGTTCTACACGAATGCAGCCACTTGACCACGAACATGAAGGATTGGGGAGCCAAAGCTACGCGAACGCGAGCCGTTCAATGTGAACGCGAAAGCATCTGGGCATGACCCTTCGCGAACGCGACAGGCCTCTCGCAAACACGAAGAAGTCATGTCCAGTGAATTAAAAACAGCAGCAAAACGGGAATTTAGCCCATAACTTCATATTTTCAAAACTAGAGAGCATTGAGGTGATTTTCAAGAGGCAAGTTCTTCCCCAAAGCATTTGTATATGATTCTAAACCTTTTTCTTTCGATTTTCTATTGCATTTCATCAATCTTATCCAAAAATCTAGGGTCTTTATGGTAGAAATTGGGAATTTAGGTAGAGTTGGGGCTTTTTGAATAATTGGAATTTAGACCTCGTTTTGGAGTCGGATTTCGAAACTAATTGCATATTTGGGATCGTGGATGATCGGGTTTTGGTCCGAACCTCGAGTTTTGATCAAGCGGGCCCCGGGTCGATTTTTGACTTTTTGGGGAAAATGATAGAAAACCTATAATTAAGTATTGGGTATGAATTCTTTAACATTTATTGATGTTGTTAAATTAATTTGGACTAGATACAAGTTATTTGGAGGCGAATTCTAAAGGAAAAGCGGTGTTTGAGGCTTGAGTTGGCCGTGGAAGTTCGAGGTAAGTGTTTGGTCTAACCTTAGCTTGAGGGAATAGGTATTGTGCTATATTTGCTATGTGCTAGTGTAATGTATGACGTATAGGTGTGATGACGAGTATGTATATGTCGTTGTCAAGCATGCACGTGAGTCTTAAATTGTAATCGTTGTGTTTCTTAATAAGTACTACAAATGCCTAAGTTGTTGATTCTCCGTATTGGGCAAGAATTATGATTATTCTCGTGGTATTGGTTCATTGTTGAGTATTGGTTCCAATTGAAGTTCATTTGTGAAGTTAAATGTTGATATAAGTTTGGTTATAGCTGATTCCCTTACCGGGATATTTTTATTCTTATTGTGGATTCCCTTGTCGAGATATTGTTGTTTCTTTATTGTTCCCCTGCCGGGATTCTTGTGATTGGTGTCGATTTGTTTATTGGGATCAGGATTATGTGAGATCATGTTGCACGTCACAAAAATATTATTCGGATCGGGTTGCACGCCGCAACATGGAGTAATAAGGGAGAACGTGAGGGGTCAGGTTGCAAGCCGCAATAGTGATATATGATTTGGATCGGGTTGCACGCCGCAATAGTGATATATGATTTGGATCGGGTTGCGTGCCGCAACATTAATGAATAAAAGTGGATATTGATTTGTTATTGTTTCCTTATTCTTACTGATGCACACTTTAATATGTTCTTTATGCTTTTCTCCTGAGTCACTGTTGGTACTTGTTATTCCCCGCAGCATGTTCCCTTTCCCATCTTAAACTGCTAGTTCTCGTTATTATTACTTATCGTATATACTTTAATTGCATAGGTTTATTTGGTAGTCTTGTCCTAGCCTCATCACTACTTCGCCGAGGTTAGGCTCGACACTTACCAGCACATGGGGTCGATTGTGTTGATGCTATATTCTGCACTATTTTGTGCAGATCTCGATACTAGAGCATGCAGACCTTAGAGTGGTTGATGCCTTTAGTCCAACGGAGACCCGAGGTAGTCCTGCAGACGTCCGCAGGCCTTGGCGTCCCCATATATCTTTTATATTCTGTTTTCCATTTACTTCAGAGATAGATTGTGTCTTTGTTTCCAGACAATTGTTTGTAGTATTTGTAGATGGTCCGTGAATATTGATACCATCTGGGTAGAGACGTGTTTTGTATTTCTGTACTCGTATTTGGCTAAGCTATCAGATTTCGTCTTCCGCATTCTTTTATTATTGTTCTTATTCCGATGTTAATCGCATGTTAAACTAAAATTACTAAAAGGTTAAGAAAAAGTGTAATAAGATATATAATGCTCGGCTTGCCTAGCTTTCACGAGTAGGCACTATCACAACTTCCGAGGGTGGAAAATCCGGATCGTGGCAAAATTATTTCTAGAGATGTGCTAAAAGTACTTATGAGGCATAATTGAGAAAGAATTTGACTTCATAGAAAGATTAGGTGGTAAAGGAATCATTGATGACTTTTGTGATATAACAGAGAAAGGTAGTCTAAATTGTACTTCAAGTTCTTCAACAACTATGATAGTGTGGACAACAACATGGCCGAAAGATTCAACTCCTGGTATTAGGCCAAGGCACAAGACAATTATAACAATACCTGATGAAATCATAGTGAAAATGATGAACATGATTGTGCAGTTGAGAGAATTTGCCAATGGTTGGATCTGTAATATCTCACCAATGGCATTGAAGGTTTTACGAGACAACACAACCGAGACAATGAACTGTGATATTATGTGGAATGGAGACACAAGATATGAAGTGAAAGAAACGGAAATATCTGAAACATCTGGTTTCTTTACAAACCATGATATGCAGTTGCAGATCTTGGATGCTAAAACGCATACCATGTGCTCATGAAGTATATGCCATTCATTTCAAAAAGTTGCAGCCAATTAATTATGTTACTCATCGGTATACCAAGGAGACTTACTTGAAAGTCTACAACCACTTCATTCGGCCTTTAATACGTCAATGTGGCCAGACTCCCAGAATGTATCTGTTATTTCACCAATAGTCAGAAAGACATTAAGGAGGCCAAAGAAAATTAGAAGTAAATAGCAAACCAAAAACAAGGCAGTTAAGCTGTCTAAGAGGGGACTGGATATGACATGTAGAGCATGTAATGAGAGGCTATAATAAGAAAGGGTGTCATAAGACCAAGACATCAGCTTCACTGCAACATTAAGTGCAACATCAAGTGGCAGTTCTAAGTCTACTACCGCACTAAAAACTGGAAGAGGAATGGGTAGACCAAAAGGTTCTACCAATGAGACAGGGCCGTACAAAAGACCAAGAGTGACTAGAATGGGGATGCTTCAAATAGAAAGTGGCTTCATTATCTGCCATGCCCTAAACCTGGGAGGAGTGGCTGGCATCTAGTGTCGTGCTGGCCTGAGCGAACCACTCTGTAACTCATGATCGTTCGACCAAAACTAGAACATACATAGTTTGAGTTAGTTGGACTTATTCTTTCTGTAACTATCATGGGCCCACATGGCCACAACTTATAATGTACAACTGTAAGTGAGAAAACACTGTATATTGAATCATTTTTTTTAAAACATGAATACATATAGGCCGTCAAGGCCTCTGACATACTGTACAAAATGAACCTCTTTCTACAAAGCCTCTAAGATTATTTGACATTAAATAGGATAGAGTACCGGCTTACCCATAAGTTTGTAACAAAATTCTGAGACGATGACTCATAGATTCGGTTGCACTCCGAATGAGGTGGAGTCTTACCAATCCTTTGTTGAATGCCAATCTCGTCTACTATGAGGGCTCGTCAAACTGATTATCTATACCTGCATGCATGAATTTAGTGTCTCCAATAAAAAGGACGTCAGTACGATTAATGTACTGAGTATGTAAGGTGATCACGCCCAACTCTAGTCCTAAAAAGGATAAGCGGTCGCTGCAAATATAATCCGGTCTAACAGTCCGGAGTCGAATCCCACAGAGAACTAAGGTTTAGTTGTATTTGTTTAATATTACTAAAATAAGATTAAAAATAAATAAACAGCTGAAAACTAACTATGCTTGAATTGTAAACAATTTGAATAAAGTTCTAAGGTAATGGTTTT
>MU691784.1:74379-84773 GCA_026770625.1 Nicotiana glauca
AATACTAAATACTGGATGATATAATAAAGAAAAATACATAACAAAAAGTTATTCGCTGTCTGTATAAGTCCCTTTAGTTTAATAGAGATTTTATTCATTAAAATTTAGAGAATATTATTAAGAACAACATAATAAAATTCAAAATAAAAAAATATCTCAACAGAATAAATTATATATCTTCTTTTTACAAAAAGAAAGCGAGCATACAAAATTAGTAAATAAAGTAATATACTAATAAATATTTCTATTAATAATGTAATAATACTAAACAATGGATAATGTCATAAAGAAAAAGATAGAACAAAAAAGTTATTCATTGACTATATGAGTATCTTTAATTTAATAGAGATTTTATTATTGGGTGTATCGTATTGACAAACAAGATGACAAATGAATTTTATTAAAGCAATACGATATAATAGGATCAAACAAGCCGGGTCATAATTTAATTTAATTAATATTTTTTTAATATGGACCGCGCATCGCGCGGGTACAACTACTAGTTTACTTATTGGGACAAGTTCGTGATGCATATTATGTATTATTCCTACTTTCTATAATTTTAAATGGGTAAATTTTATTAATAAGATATTAAACAATTTATGATAAAACCAATAACAAGAAATAATACATATAATTAAAGAAACAAGTGATCGATTGATAAATATCTATGATAGATTACAACACAATTAATCTTACTTTTTCCACTTCATAAGTTATAACAACCCATGTATAGTTACCTCCTATAGTAAAGGCTGATACCTTATATATTTTAAATAAATACCCTTTTAAAAAATTATATTCCATAGCTACCTTTTAATTTTTATAGCCAAATATCTATTTATGGTTACCTCCTAACCTTAAACCATAAAAAAAGCTTTGCATTATTTTTCTCTTTTATATCCCCTCAAATTTATCCTATCCCCTATCCCCTATCTATTATCCCTCTCTCTCTCTACTTCCGGATGTCTTCTCTTCCACCGGACGTTAGAGCAATTGCCACTGTCACCGTTTCGACCAAAAAGGCCAGCTAGTTCCAATATGGAGGAGTCCTAAAACTGATGTACTTCTCAAGGCAGAGAAAGTAGCGTTGGACTTTGATGGTTGTGTAGTTAGATTGGCTGACCTTTATTTATTGATACCGCCACCCTCAACCTCCTAATCTCATTTTCGGAGAAAAAAAACCTCCGTTATTTTGTCGGTCATTACGTGCTAATCGTCGGCAACCGGAGGCAACAATGACGGCGAGCGAGTACTGGATACTAATGCTGCTTCAACGAGACGACATTAGGGTTGTTCTTGAACAAAGACGACGGAGTTGGGGGCTGAGCAACTTGAATTTTCTGTTAATATATTTCAATGTATCTCGCCGTATTTCATTGTCTTTTTTTCCATTGTATTTCAATGTATCTAGTTGCATTCTATGTATTTCATTATATTCATTGTCTTTTTTCCCCATTGTATTTCAATGTATCCCGCTGTAATCTATGCATTTCATTGTATTAATTGTGTCGCTATATTCCATGTATTCATATATTTTTTAATTAATATAATTTATGTATTTAGATATATTATATAATTTCTCTGAAAATTGCTATATTTTTGGGATATTTTTCGATTGAGAATTTTTTTTATAACTGGAAATACAAAATTTGTGTGTTATAATTGAGTTTGTTCAGTTATATTAGGAGTCTGTTATGTTAATTGATTCACTTTTCGTTTAAAAATAGTGTAATCCCCTGTTTCATGTTGTGAATATAATCGAATACAATAATATGTCCAACTGTAATCTCATGTTTCACGCCATGAATGCAGTCGAATATAAAATATGTCTAGCTGTAATTACTTATTTCACGCCTAGAAATGCTATTGTATTTGCAGTAACTTAAATACATCAAATATACTCTAAAAATTTTGAAAACATAGATATAAGAAGTAATATAGTAAATTGTGACTACAACTAGCTAATAATCACTAAAACATATTTATTTATGAAAGTTTCTATAACTATTTTTGCATTTAATCGATTTAATTATGCCAAAAAGTAAAGGAGTCGAGGGCCGACATTGACGAAATCCAATAAACATTGTGGAGATAAATGTAATTAGATAATAAGTTTGGGGAACAAAAGGAAAATACAAAACGATAATCCCTAATGTTCCGCTCATTGTTTCACCCCAATTTTCTCTCTCTAAAGGAAGAGAAGTAATCTCTCTCGCTCTCTCTCGTCTCTTCTATTGTCCGACGACTAGAGCAGTAGTAGGGTTTCTTCTCTAACGTCATTCACTCTCTCTCTCTCTATATCTCTATAAGCGGCGCACGTTAAACATCGCCGTCATATATCTTACGCCGTCGGAGGTAAGCTCATTATCCTGCCTGCTCATTTTCACCTGATCCAACAACCCGTTTCCGACCCGCTTTGCATCCATACCCTAATCTAGCCTGTAATACAGTTCAATATCTGTTCTGTACTTCTATTCGATTTATTAGCTGTAATAATAATTTTATCCCCAATTAAACTATTACTACTCTGATTTTTTGGGTTCCTAGGGTTTTTGTTATTGGATCATTTTACAGCGAGATTTTGGGGGCCGATAAACATTTTTTTGGGGGCTAGAGAAAACATTGTTATATACCCTTTTGATGCGTTGGGGGGTTCTGATATGGCCAATCATGGCGGCGTTGGGAGCAAATTTGTGTCTGTGAATTTAAATAAATCATATGGACATACTTCTCATCATGATAATAAATCTTATAGTGGTTCTTATGGGCAGGCCGTGGGGATGGGCCGTGGTCGGCCTGGTAGTGGGGGTGGAGGAATGGTTGTTCTGTCCCGGCATCGGAGTACGCAGAAAATTGGGGCGAAATTATCTGTTCCACCCCCCTTGAATTTGCCTTCATTGAGGAAAGAGCATGAGAAATTTGATTTATCAGGATCGGGCGGTGGGGCATTGGGAGGTGGTGGTCAAGGGAGTGGGCCGAGGCCATCCTCGTCTGGTATGGGTTGGACTAAGCCTGCTGCTGCTGCTGCAGTTGCATTGCAAGAGAAAGATGTGAGAAGTGATGGTCAGGTTGTTGTTGATGGTTTGGATCAGACGGGGCATAGTACTGGTGGCATCAACAACCAGGTTAGTGGATCCTATATGCCCCCTTCAGTTCGTGGAATTGGAAGTGGAGCTGCAGTTAATGTTCCTGCAAAAACATTTCCTTTGACTGCTGAGAAAGTCTCCGTTTTGAGAGGCGAGGATTTTCCTTCTCTTCAAGCTGCATTGCCTGCCTCTTCTGGACCGGCAAACAAGCAAAAGGATGGTTTGAGTCAAAAGCAGAAGCACCTATCTGGTGAAGGAACATCTGACGAACAAAGAGACAGTTACAACATGAGTTCAGTGGTTGATATGCGTCCTCAGGGGCACTCTTCACGTCATGCAACTGGAAATGGCCTTGCAGAAAATGGGTTTGAAAGACATGGTCTGAGCAGTGCTCGTAGGGCGGTTCAACCTCGGAAGCAGGAAGATTTCTTTCCGGGGCCACTTCCATTAGTCCGGTTGAATCCTAGGTCTGATTGGGCTGATGATGAACGTGATACTGGACATATATTTGCAGATAGGGGCAGAGATATTGGGATTTCAAAAGTTGATAATTATTGGGATAGGGATTTTGACCTGCCTCGAACTAATGTGTTGCCCCATAAAACTGCTCATAATCAATTTGAAAGGAGGGGTCCTAGAGAGGCTCAGACTGGGAATGGGTTTACCATGGATGCCCTAAGAGGTGACACCTATAGCAGAGATGTAAGAATACCTAGTAGAGAAGGGAGGGAAGGGAGCACATGGAGGAACTCAATCCTTCCTAGAGATGGTAAAGTTCCAGACATTGCCAATGACAGGAATGTTGTTAGCTCTAGGGAATCTTTTGTTAACAAAGATTTAGGGAAAGATAACAGGTACGTCCCACCACATTTTGGGGACACTGCTCGTGATGAAAGTTTTACTGGAAGTCGGGATTATTCATACGGAAGGAAAGACACGGGTTTTGTTACTGACAACAGACAATGGTGGAATCATGCAACAGAATCATCCAACAGTCGAGGGGTCGAGCACATGACTCAAGATCGCCTTGGTAGTGAAATGTCCAGCAGATTCAAGCGTGATGGCTTTCAGAACAACTCCGGGTCAAAACCTTCATTTGCATCCATTGGGAAATCACTTCCTATGACTGATCCTGTTCTGAATGTGGGCAGGGAGAAAGGTGCCCATTCAAGGGGTGAAAGGCCATACATAGAGGATCCATACCTGAAAGACTATGAATCTGCAGGATTTGATGAAAGGGATCTCTTTCCTGGAGGACTTTCTGCGGTGATCAAGAGAAAAAAGGATGTGGTTAAGCAGACTGATTTCTATGACCCTGTTAGAGAATCCTTTGAGGCTGAACTGGAACGAGTTCAAAAGATGCAAGAGCTTGAGCGACAACGAATTATGGAAGAACAAGAAAGAGCATTGGAGCAAGCTCGAAGGGAGGAAGAGGAGAGACAGAGACTGATTAAAGAAGAGGATGAGCATCGACGAAAATTGGAAGATGAGGCACGAGAAGCTGCTTGGAGGGCAGAGCAAGAGCGGCTTGATGCAGTTAGAAGAGCTGAAGAGCAGAGAATTGCTAGAGAGGAAGAGAAAAGGAGGATTGTCATGGAGGAAGAAAGGAGGAAGCAGGCTGCTAAACTAAAGCTTTTGGAATTGGAGGCCAAGATAGCCAAGAGGCAGGCTGAAGGGCCAAAAACTGATACTTTAGTTGTCACCACTGATGACAAAATATCTGCCATGAACAAGGAAATTGATGTTTCAGGGGGAGCTGATGTGGATAATTGGGATGAGAGTGAAAGAATGGTGGAACGTTTAACAACTTCAGCATCTTTTGACACCCCTGTCTTAAGCAGATCTGCTGATGTAAGTTCCCAGCACTATTCCTCTCGAGAGAATTTTTCAAATTTTCCAGACAGAGGAAGACCTATTAATTCTTGGAGAGGGGATGCACTTGAGAATGGAAGTAGCTCATCAGTGCATCTACAGGACCAAGATATTGGTCATCATAGTCCAAGAAACGATGCATATGCTGGAGGCAGAGCAGCTCCCCGAAAAGATTTTCCAGGAGGAGCTGGATATTTGGCGTCTGGTAGTTATGCCAAAGGTGGACGAGAAGGATATACAGACGAATTTGGCCATCGGAAAGAGCATAGGTGGAACCTTCCTATGGATGCTGATTCATACACCAGGAACAGGGACATGGACACAGAGTTTCATGATAATCTTTCAGATAGGTATGGTGATATTGGTTGGGGGCAAGCTCGCTCTCGTGGCAGTACTCGCTTTCCTTACTCAGATCGGCTATATCAAAATTCTGAAGCAGATGAACCTTATTCCTATGGTAAGTCAAGGCATTCTGTGAGACAGCCACGTGTGCTTCCTCCACCTGTACTCTCTACTATGCAGAGAACTTTCAGGGGTATGAATGGGCACCCTGGTTCGTCGAACCTTATTGACAATGAAAGCCATTATACTCATCATCGAGGAGGTGACTCTACGAGGCAGATAGGCTATCTTGGTGGCCATCCAACTGAAAATGTTGCTCCCCTGCAGGAGAGCACTCTTGCAGAAGTTACTAAACTGAATAAAGATATGAGCCCAAGGTGTGATTCACAGTCTTCTCTATCTGTTACAAGTCCTCCGAACTCTCCGCCTCATCTCTCTCATGATGAATTGGATGAATCTGGAGATTCTCGTTCGGTATCTGTTTCCGCAGAAGGAAAAAATATAAGTCTCTTTGGGTATGAATGTGCTCTCTTAAATGATAATTCTGCAAAAGATGCCATGAAGACGGCTTCCAGTTCTATCTCTGCTATTGAGGATGAAGACTGGAATGTGGAAGATAATGATGAGTTGCAGCAGCAAGAAGAGTACGATGAGGATGAAGATGGTTATAGGGAAGAGGATGAAGTGCGTGAAGCAGATGATGAGAATCCTGACCTGAAACAAGAATTTGAGGATCTCCAATTAGGCGAGGAAGAATCATCTCACAAATTGGATAACTTAGTTTTGGGCTTCGATGAGGGTGTCGAAGTTGCAATACCAAGTGATGATTTTGAGAGGAATTCAAGGAATGAAGAAAGTGTATTTGATAGGCCTGAAACCTCTGAAGTTGGATCTGTATATGGAGTTCAAGTTGATGAAAAGTGCCTTCATCCTGTTGAGGCCCCCCCTGGGGCTAGTTTGGATAGCTCCTCCGACAGGGTCCAAGAAACTGAAAAAATTATGCAAGAATCTGAGTTTAGAGTGAGTACGGAGCCTCACAGTGCCGCAGCCTCAAATCTATTGGATGGCGTTGATGTTTATTGCAACCCTAGCTTATGTGCTCAGCAAACTTTCTCATCCCTTGGCACTCCATCTTCTATTGGTCAGACTAGTGTGACAACTTTAACATCTTCTGGTCAGCCTGATTTACCTGTCAAGCTTCAGTTTGGGCTGTTTTCTGGTCCTTCTTTAATACCTTCTCCAGTACCAGCCATCCAAATTGGTTCCATTCAAATGCCTCTTCATCTCCATCCACCAGTTGGTACATCCCTTACCCATATACATCCATCACAGCCTCCCATCTTTCAATTTGGTCAGCTCAGGCATTCATCTAATGTCTCACAAGGGATTGTGCCAATCACTGCTCAGTCAATGTCTTTTGGTCAGCCCCATGTGCAGGCTCATTACAACACCAGTCAGAACTCCGGTGGTTCTGTGCCTCCCCAGCCTGCTCTAGATGCTTCTACTCTGAGTGTGATGAAAGACAATGTTCAATCTCTTTCAGCAAATCAAGAACATGCTTCTGTATGGATGCCTGGAGGACATAATGACAGTAAGCCAGCACAAGGAAGTGCAGAAAGCAAAGCTCTTACAGCCAACATTACCGGGATTGCAGGGGCTAGTGATAGAAAGCTTATCTCAGAGTCAGCTATTCAAGCTGAAGCTAAGGGCTTGACTAATGCTGATAGGCATTTGCAACCATCTAAGGGGAAGGGTTCTGATGGCAAGCAGTCCTCTATGCTGCCATCAACTCAGTCAGTTCCTAATGAGAAAAAATATGCTGGGGGCAGGGCTCAAGGCCAAGCATACGGCAAAAAGGGAAAAAGATTCACGTATGCTGTAAAAGTTTCTGGGTTGAGGTCATCTTTTCCAACTTCTGATGGTCCTTATTCTGAGTCAAGTAGATTTCAGAGACGGCCTCGTCGAACAGTTCAGCGAACTGAGTTTCCAATCCGGGAAAATTCAGATAGCAGGCAATCATCCAGCATGGTTTTTTCTAATGACTCTGTTCTTGGTGAAAAGTTAAATCACGGCGGGAGATCTGCTGCAGTGATTATTGCAAAAAGTGGATCAAAGAGAGGATCCTTCTCTAGCAAGCTACCGAAGCAAAATGTAGAGTTTGATTCTATGTCAGCAAATGTTGCTTCTCATGAGGTTGATTCCAGTAACAAGCCAAGCAAAGATGACAGAAAGGCTGTGCTACACAAAAGTCAGAATACTTCACACACTGGCGAGGGAAATCATAAAAGGAACATATCAGAGGAGGATGTTGATGCCCCGTTGCAGAGTGGTGTTGTACGTGTTTTTAAACAGCCTGGCATTGAAGCACCTAGCGATGAAGATGACTTTATTGAAGTCAGGTCTAAGAGGCAAATGCTGAATGATCGGCGAGAACAAAGAGAAAAAGAGATCAAGGCGAAATCCCGTGTTTCTAAGGTTTTGGTGAGCTATCCATATTTAATTTTACCTTTTGATATTTATGCAATGTTATATCTTAACCTTTTCTTAATCATGTTTTCAGCCTCCACGCAAACCTCGGACGACCAGACAAAGTGTTGCAATCACAACTAGCCCAAATAAAATCTTTGCATCTGTGGGTGGAGAACCACAAAATAAGAATAATTATTCAGATGTTATAGCTTCAGAAGGGCACGGATCTGTTTATAAGGATGTGTCCACTGGATATACTACCGTGGTGTCTCAGCCACTAGCTCCAATTGGAACTCCTTCAGGGAGCAATGGATCTCAGCCCGATAAACAATTTTATACTGCCAAGTATGTGTGTTCTATTGGCAGAATCATAGCAAAAAAACTTCTTGTCCTCCTGAAATGCTTATTAGTAAGTTATTCATTTATTTCGACAGGTTGCTCCAAACCACCTCTGGTAGTGTTGTTTCTGCTGGTGGAGATGACCTTGAGCTGGGCCTGATGTTTGAGAGCAAGAAGAATACAGAGAATGCTACATCATCACCTCTAAACTCATGGTGTAGTGCACAGATCAATCAACAGGTATTTTCTTTTGTCGGTTTTAGGCCACCTAATTATTTGTGATGTTTTATGCAGTCAGGATACCAATTCCACTTAGATCACTGTCATTTCTGTCGTTCAAATTGTACTTTGATGAGATGTCCAATGAAAAGTTTGACGCTGGATTTGCTAGCTCGATAGTAAACGACACAGTCACATTGCGCAACTATGCTTCTAAAAGTTTTTCTGTGCTAGCATTTTATTTGCGGGGATTCACCAGTTCTAATCTGCCGACTCAAAATATGTGTTCGCTGCCTTATTTTCCACTCTACTATTAGTTTTCCTCTTGCAAACCTAAAATTAATGGAGTGACTATTCTTTTCCAAATTATTCATATGGTATCAAAAACATATTTGGGCCAGAAGTCCGACATGATTTCTTTCTTGAGCATCAGCTAAATAATGCCTTATTTTATTACTGGATTTTATCATCTGTTTTTTCATAAATGGTACTGGATATTCACATATTTTGATCTTTAGTTATTGGTGGTGTTATTGTTTGTTGGTCTTTTGTTTATTACTGTGTTGGCTATGGATCTATATTCTTTGTGGGTCATTATTGCTGCAATCTTTGGCTCTGAGAAATTTTCTGACTCACTTTGGCATAGGTTATGACCTTGTCTCAGAGCCAACTTGAAGAGGCTATGAACCCTGCCAGATTTGAAGCACATGCAGCTTCTGTTGGAGCTCATGGTGGTGCAGTCACTGAGCCCATCTTACCATCATCTTCCATCTTAACAAAGGACAAATCTTTTACATCTGCTGCAAGTCCAATTAACTCCCTGCTTGCTGGCGAGAAAATTCAATTTGGTAACCCTCCTTGTCATATCATATGTATGTATTATTGAGATATGATTATATTGTTCGGGTAATCTAATCCACCGTTTAATAGGTGCTGTTACTTCCCCAACAGTTCTTCATACTAGTAATCGTGCACATGGGATTGGAGCTCCAGGTTCTAATCGAGCTGAAGTACAAATTTCCCGTAATATTTCTCCAGATGAAAGTGATTGTACCCTTTTCTTTGAGAAAGACAAACGTGCAAATGATCCATGTGTAAATGTACAAGATTGTGAGGCTGAAGCTGAAGCAGCTGCTTCTGCTGTTGCTGTGGCAGCTATCAGCAGTGATGAAATTGTCGGGAATGGACTAGGCTCTGCTATTTCAGAAGCTAAAACCTTTGAAGGTACGGATGTTGAAATATCCCAATGTGCTTTGTCTATCTTTGATTGTT
The DNA here is from genome assembly GCA_026770625.1 of Nicotiana glauca. NCBI lineage: Eukaryota > Viridiplantae > Streptophyta > Magnoliopsida > Solanales > Solanaceae > Nicotiana > Nicotiana glauca. Next base: position 83,982 of record MU691784.1, read on the forward strand.
CTGTCATTTACCTTTATTAATCAGTCTGTGTTATGGCAGGCGATCAGCAATTGAGCAGCCAATCAAGAGCAGAAGAATCTCTTAGCGTATCTCTTCCTGCTGATCTCAATGTTGAAACTCCTCCGATTTCATTGTGGCAGCCCCTGCCAAGTCCGCAGAATTCTTCGAGCCAAATCCTATCTCATTTTCCGGGTGGCCCACCGTCACATTTTCCTTTCTATGAGATGAATCCTGTGTTAGGTGGTCCTATTTTTGCCTTCGGTCCACATAAAGAGTCGGGTGGCTCCCAATCACAGTCACAGAAGGCTACTATATCTAGTTCAGATCCTCTTGGTGCATGGCAGCAATGCCATTCTACGTTGGACTCATTCTATGGTCATCCAGCAGGGTTTACTGGCCCTTTCATAGGCCCACCTGGAGGTATGCCTGGGGTTCAAGGTCCACCACACATGGTGGTCTATAATCATTTTGCACCAGTTGGACAGTATGGCCAGGTTGGATTGAGCTTTATGGGTACCACTTATTTACCTTCTGGAAAGCAGCCTGATTGGAAGCATACACCCTCATCCTCCGCAATGGGTATCACCGAGGGAGATATGAATAACGTAAATTTGGCTGGTTCTCAGCGGAATTTATCAAATATTCCTGCTACCATCCAGCATATTGGCCCTGCTTCACCAATTATGCCCATGGCTTCTCCTTTGGCCATGTTTGATGTATCTCCATTCCAGGTAAGGAATGCGATTCCATCAGCGACGTGGGTTGATCTATGGGAACCCCCCCCCCCCCCCC
>MU691792.1:40146-57289 GCA_026770625.1 Nicotiana glauca
TAAGATGAGATTGTGGGATTTAGGATCAGTGCAATCTGATTATAAGAAGTATATTAAGGAGCGAAGATCATTATTTGGTTCAGAATGTTGTAATGTTTCTGGCCAGAAGTATAGACTCGATGATTGGTTGACTCGGCAGTTGATTATGAATTTCGGCATCACATCCGTCGTGGCAGTATTGTAATAGTTAGAGTAAGACCTATGTAGGTGATGAGGTGCAATGGGAGCATCAGATTCGTGGAATTTCTATTAATTCAAATAAAAATGCTATTATGGTCTTATGAGTAAAGTGATACAAAGTGTGAATTCAGCAGAGTTATGCAGTCATGTTTGAGTACATCGTATAGTGATTGATACAGTGATCGTATGTTGGAAACAGGCCTGGCATAGAATTCTGGATGTTGGAATTGGGCTTTAAGGCTTAATTGCTTGAATAAAAGGGAATATCATCAGAATTGATTGAGCTAATGTGCTTAACTGAATTGTGGTAGCACGGGAAGGTGCATGAGAAGTTAAACAACGGTTTCAGACCGCTCCAGTGCAATTCTCAGCACGTTCGAGGACGAACGTATGTTTAAGTGGGAGAGAATGTAACGACCCGACCGGTCGTTTTGAGCCCTAGCGCGTCAGTCAGCGGTCAGAGGCCATGAGCAACTTCATTTCAGGTATATCGACTTGTTCGCATGGTCTGAAATTTAAATTCAGGAAGATCGAAGTTAAATTTAAATGAAAATTCTCATTTGAGAATCTTAAAGTTGAAAGAATGAACTAGGATCGGATTTTTGAGTAAACGACCTCGGAATTGGGATCTGAAGGTTCCAGCAGGTTCGTATGATGATATCGGACTTGGGCGTATGCCCAGTTCGGGTTTTGGATAACCCGGGAGCGTTTTGGCTCATATTGTGGAGGTTAGTATTTTGGAAGAAATTTCTCAAGTTTGGCTTGGAGTGCATTTCAGTGTTATCGATGTCCGTTTGGATTTGAAGACTGGGAGTAGCTCCGTATGGTGATTCTGGAGTTGGGAGCGCGATCAGAAGTAAATTCAGAGGTCCGTAGGTCATTTTGAAGCCATTTGGCTAAAGATAGAAATTTGAAGGTTTTTGGAAAGTTTGACCGGAAGTGGACTTTTTGATATCGGAGTCGGAATCCAATTCCGGAAGTTGGAGTAGGTCCGTAATGTCAAATATGACTTGTGTGAAAAATTTGAGGTCAATCGGACGTGATTTGATAGGCTTAAGCATCGGGAATAGAAGTTGGAAAGTTCAAAGTTCATAAAGCTCGAATCGGGGTGTAATTCATGGTTTTAGCGTTGTTTGATGTGATTTGAGGCTTCAAGCATGTCCGTAATGTGTTATGGAATTGGTTGGGGTCCCGGGGGACTCGGGTGGATTCCGGGTAGTTAACGGATCGAAAAATGGATTTTTGGGAAGGCTGGTGTTGCTGGTTGCTAGTATTTCCGCTTCTGCGGAAATAGGACCGCAGAAGCGGCCCCGCAGAAGCGAGGAAGTAACCGCAGAAGCGGTTGGGAGTGAGGTGAGCTGGGACCACAGAAGCCGTTCCGCATAAGCGGAAATTAGACCGCAGGAGCGATCCAGCCCAATTTGGCCAGAACCGCAGAAGCGGCCAAAAATCGCAAAAGCGGTTTCCACAGAAGCGGTAATGGTACCGCGGAAGCGGAAATGTCTGGAGGCAAAGGGGTTGTTTTAAGTCGGATTTTGGTCATTTCTTCATGGCCTGGGCGATTTTTGGGGAGCTTCAAGAGAGGATTTTTGTCGTCAATGTTAAGGTAAGTTATTCCTACCTATTTTGAGTTAAATACATTCATTATATTTGGATTTTAGTATGAAAATGGGTACAAAATTGAGGTTTTGGTGGGAAACCTAGAAAATTATATTCTTGGAATTTTGCCACGATTTTGAGTATGAAATTAAGAGAAAATTGTATATTTGAGTTCCTAAGGCCATGGGTAACCTTTATCTTCGAGAAATTTCGAATTCCGAATGTGGGCCCGATTCCATTTTTGTCAACTTTTCGTTCGGGGTTAGGAATTGTTATAAATTGGGTTGTAAAGTATAATTGAGCATATATTAATGGATTTGTATGATCGTTGGCTAGTTTTGGAGCATTGTGCATTGGTGAAATTCTTCGGAAAAATGTAGAATGCCGGTTGTGGATCTTCGGAGCGAGGTGAGTCTCCTTTCTAATCTTTTGAGGGGGAATTTACCCCATAGGTGAAGTGATTGATTATGTGCTCCTATTTGTGGGGGCTACGTACGCACGAGATGACGAGAGTCCATGCGTAGCTACTATTATGCTATTGTCCGGGTAGTTAGGATCCATCAACATGTTATACTTGGATTAATTATGAACCCATCGATGACTTGGATTGTTTAAATCATCTTTGATTAGTAAATGAATTTAAATAGAGATTAAACATCATTACCTGAATTGTTAAACAGAGAATTGGTTTTATTTGGATAATTATTCTCAGATAAAATTCTAATTGGCTATCTGAGCACGTATCTCGTGTGTACCTGCGTCGCATGGATGATTCACGAGCAGGGTGATTGTTTATTTTATGTTGACCGCGTCGCATGGATGATTTGCGAGCGAGATAATAGATCACATTGAATTAATAAATGGATTTCTAAAAAGACTTAAGCTTCATTTTCTCAAATTATTAAAGAGAATTGGCCTTTCTTGGATAATTGCTCCATGTTGACTTCTTGACTGATTGTCTGTCTGTGCGTGTTTATTTTGGAACGGGCCGAGCACCTCGGCAGATTAATAGATGTATCTATAGGCGCGCCGTCGACCCTCGACAAGTGCACATTTATTTCTGTTGGATCAGGCCATCGTCTCGGTATGATTTGCGCATGCTTGTATTGCTGCCTGGACTTATTTAAGTTGTTGCATGCCTCACTACGGCTCGAGATCATTGTGTTAATAATGAAAAGAAATCTTGGAAGTTTCCTATGAAAGAATTACGTGTTTATTTGTTTCCTCTATCTGGATTAACATCATGTCTAAAAATATAAATCCATTGTTTAATATGTATATTAAGGATAAATAATCATTGGACTATTAGAGAGTGTCAGAGCTGAACATCTCATCTCTACTCCTTCGGGATTAGGCGGGATACTCAGTGAGTATACGTTCATTACGTACTCATACTACACTTCTGTGCATTTTTGTTGCACAGGTATATACACCTCTAGCAGCCTGCTGAGCGTAGCAACATGGATGACTATAGGACTAGGTGAGTTGCATTGTTCGAGACGACCCGCAGCTAGTGTAGTTCCTTCCAGTGTTTTCTTATTATTTATTCCCTGTCCACTGTATTTTGGACATATGTTGTATTTTATCTTCCATATCGATAGTTACTCATGCACTTGTGACACCGGGTTTTTGGGATGGTTTGAAGTATTGTATTAACTGTTTAACATGTAAATTTGATTAGAAACTATATCCTTTAAATTTTCTTAATAATGAAGGAAAAATCCTGGATTTCGATTTTATCTTCCATATCGATAGTTACTCATGCACTTGTGACACCGGGTTTTTGGGATGGTTTGAAGTATTGTATTAATTGTTTAACATGTAAATTTGATTAGAAACTATATCCTTTAAATTTTCTTAATAATGAAGGAAAAATCCTGGATTTCAAAAGTGTTAAAATGTGATTTAATTAAGTAATTTAAGTTGGCTGGCCTGACGGCGGTGTCCGGCGCTACCACGACCCCTAGTGGATTTTGGGTCGTGACAGCAGAAATGAGCTAAATTTTGTACCATAAGACTTTTCAAATTTTTTATTTTTGCCTAGATACCCTGAGTGTAAAAATCAAATTTTCAGTTAGGTCCCCACCCCAGCTTCCAAGAAGCTTCCTCAATCATTTAATCAGAGATTCTCTACCTCGACTTCCTAATTTACCCCTCAAGAACCTGTTAATTACTGTTCTATTGGCTTTGACCCACAGGTACTGAACCTTTAGGTCACTTTTAATAGTCCAGTTTTACCTGGGCCTTGTACCCAAAACCCAAATCCAAGCCCAAACATAATCAAATGCACAAGGTTCAACAAACGGGCTTGGACCTAAACAGAAAAACAAAATTCAAAGAACTCGAGAATTAATAAACTATGATTAATCTAATTGAAGAGTTACTAATGCTGAAAGATCTATTACGCCCTAAAATAATTCTGACTACTTGGGCAGAAGAGAAAGCAAACATAACAAAAATACCAAAGAAGGAAGGTGAAGAAGAGAGAATAAGACAGTATATACAATTATGAACTGGACACATTAAAAGAAGAAAGAAGATGCAAATTAATGCTAAATTCATGATTAATTAACAAAGAAATCAAAACTCCAATTTAAACTATTGAATTAACAGAAAAGGGAGAAGAGATTTGAGCCGTTGACTAGTAATTGGAACTTATAGAAGAAGGGAAGAGAGGTATACCAATTAAGCCTTAGAAACTTCGGGAACACTGACGACTCCAATCCGAATTCTGGTGAACCAAATCTCGACCAAACAGTGAGAATTGCCACACAAATATTAGCCGAACTTTTGTTCATGGCTAATGATTCGTGTAGCAATTATCAACGTGTGCCAAAAGAAAACAGGACAAAGGCTCAAAAGGATGAAAAGCTCCAGAATCATTTTTTCGAAATTTGACCAAATCCACAAGAAGGTCTTCTTGATTGTCCCAACAGAGTTATTTTGTTGAAGAGCTGGGTAATTCATGAAGTATTTATTATGGATTGAAGATTTAATCCGAAAAATTTGGGAAAAGGAGGAAAATTTCGGATTTTTATTTTTTGATCTAAAATTCAGAGCAATCGGGTGGTCTTTTGGAGAAATTGGTGGTGGGACATGAAAGAGGGGACGATGAGGACTGGCCAGTTAAAAATTGGAGGGAATTGGAGATGCTCCGCTGCTGTGAGGTGATTTTCGGGCGGCAGAGCTATGGCGGAGATGGGCGGTGATTTCAGAGAAGGGGGAATCTAGGTTTTACTTTAATTAGGTGAATTAAATGAGAGACCAGGGGTACGTTTGGTCGTTTAATGATGGGGGATGAGTGAAACGACGTAGTTTAGAATTGCAACTACGTCGTTTTAGCGAAGGTGAGTTGGACCAGGTAAGTTATGGGTTTTGGGCTGGATTTTGGTCAGCTTTGAACGGGTAGAAAGGGGAAATTCATTTTGGGCCCAGGGAATGCAATTGATTTGGCCCAAAATCTGGTTTCTTCATTCTTTTCCTTTTCCTTTTCAAAAATCTTTTTAATTCCTTTTTTTCTAAAAATAAAAATAAAAATAAAACAAACCTCATTTAATTCATAACCCAAATTATCCTAGAAAATTAAATTAATTAACTCCAATAATTACAACAACTAATTAAATACCAAATTAAAGAAAAACTAACAAAATTTAAATCTAAAAATTAAACCATGCAAAATAAATTACTTTTTGTGATTTTTCTATATATTTTTGTAAAATACTAATTACTAATTAATCTAAAAAAGGTAAAATTAACCTAAATGCTAATACAACGTATTTTTGTATTTTTTTCATGAATTAAATAAACGTGCACAGACAAATGCAAATAATTAAGAAAATTCCACAAAAATTTCCTAAAATGGAAAATAATTAAAAGAAAAATCTATTTCTTTTGGATTCTGTAGGAGTAATTCATATAGGGGGAAAATCACGTGCTCACAACTGCCCCTCTTTGCTCGGAAACACAAAGAGTTTTCGTGCAAAGATAAAGTGAGCGGATATGAGCGATTTTTGCCCATTTGAATACTCCGTGGGAAGCATTTTTGAAAGATTTGACCGCACCCTGCTTCCGAGGTTGCCTATATATCCTTGGCTATAAAGGAATTCGGTCAGTATAGTTCGGGAAGTTTCGGTAGGTGGGACTACCATGAAGCTATACTTTCACTGTTGCTGCTGCTGCTGCTACTGCTTAGTGAACTCCTTATTACACCCTGACAAAATAAAAGAAGCTAGGCTAAACTATGATCTATGCCTTACAAGAATCCTATCTATATCTTCAAACTTGATCTTGCAATTCTTGTTGTTGTGTTGACTAGTACTCTCCAGGTGAGATTCCTTTGTTGCTGACTTGAATTGTAATCTGAGATGCTTTCCCTTTTCTTCATGTGGATGCCTGGTTGTTGAACTTGAACCATCTTTCTTCGAACATTGCTGCTCCGCTTCATTCTTCAGGTGGGCTCTTGATTACCGACACTTGAACTGTTGCTTTGTTCTTCAGGTAGGCTCATGATTACCAACACTTGAATTGTTGCTTTGTTCTTCAGGTGGTCTCCTGATTACCGACACTTGAATTTCTTTATTCTCCAGGTGGGCTCCTGATTACTGACACTTGAATTGCTTTGTTCTCAAGGCGGGCTCTTGATTACCGACACTTGAATTGCTTTGTTCTCCAGGTGGGCTCCTGATTACCGACACTTGAATTGCTTTGTTCTCCAGGTGGGCTCCTGATTACCGACACTTGAATTGCTTTGTTCTCTAGTTGGGCTCCTGATTACCAACAATTGAATTGCTTCTTATCCTTAAAACTGCTATTGTTCTCCCTTGCTCTCTAGGTGGGCTCGTGATTTTAACAAAATAGACAAAACAACGAAAATCTTCTGCCCCAGTTTGGTAGCTAAGCCGCGCTCTCTTCTTGGAGGATCTCTGTAGACCAAACAAAATTCCTTGCCCTTGAACGACGCTTTTCCTCATGGAGGGTTCCCGTAGATCGAACAAATTTTCTTTCCCTTCTCAAACCGCCTTTGTGCTGATGAAATTTGGGCACGACACTTGAAAAAAATTCAAACTTCCAAGCTTTGATTCGGACACAATTTTTATCCCAGTTTCAAACAAAGAAAACTTGTGAGTTTATAAATATGGTGGTTGGTTTGTGGCCTTGACTTTGAGGGCGATTGCTCCTTCACTTCCCATGATAAGATCGATTTCAACTCGAAAGACGTTGCTTGTTTATTGACTAACCACTATCTCTGTCACCCTTATCACGAAAAATACCTCCGATCCGTTCAGACCCAATACCATTCATCTGTTGCATTGTGCTCTTGCATTGATATATATTGAACCTTTGTGTTTCTCATGAATCCTAAAGCACGTCAATTGCCATCCACTCAGTGCACATGTTGTTCTTTTCCTGACTTAAAACACTGTCCTTGACCTTGAGATCTATTGGTCCTTCACTTGCCATGATAACCTTGATTTCTGCTTAGAAGACCTTGCTTGTCACTGGTTAACCACTTTCTTTGTCAACCTTATCACAGAAAATACCTTTGATTCGTTCCAGCCCAACACCCTTTATCTGTTGTATTGTTCATGAATTGACATATACCGATCCTTTGTATTTCACATGAATCTCAAAGCACGTTGATTGTTACCAACTCAGTGAGCTTGCTGTTCCTTCCCGACTTATGACATTTTGGTGTGCTAGCCAGATCCCGTTTTGTGCAATTGGAAAGCTGGTGGCAAATTTTGAAGTCATTTCTCACTTATTCTGACCACACAGACTCAGGAAGAGGAAGTAAACAAGACAAAAGGAACAGAGTAAAGGACAATCGAAAGAGATGATTCCTACAAGAAAACTACAAAGTAGAAACCTATCAGATGTGGATACCAACTCTAATGACCATGACATGCACCTGTGGATTAAGTGGCCTAATCTGTCAAACACGTCTGATGTTCAACTCTTGTTGTACCTCTAAAACGTGAAACTGGGCTTCAATGCTCCGATTATCCAATCTGATTCACGATCCTTATTTGACTTGTGGTGCCCGAAGGGTTTTCACCATCAAGCCTCTCTCATTTTGTTCTTTTTCTAAACTTACCATCGCCTTATGGTGCCTGTGAATGTTTTCATCAATAAGACTCTCTCATTTTATTCTTTTCTTCTTATTTCCTCTGATTCTGCAGATGGCAAGGCATCAACCATGGTAAAAATACCATATGCTCCTGGCATGGCTAAGTCGGCACTCTCAAAGATTATCTGGGAGGTCTTTTTGGACTGTAATGTGGCTTTTGGACAGGGTTAGAAAGAAAGGATATCATAAAGGCTCAAAATAACTAAGACAATGGGGTTAATTTATTTACAACTTTTGGAATTCATTCTAAAAACTCTGCCCCAATTCTAAAACAAAGGAATTTGATTCTTTTTTGTTCTTTTATTTCTATGGAGTTACTAAGAAAGATCGACCCACTCTCGACTTCGTTGGATTATGAACTTTTTTATTATTTTTTTATATGACCGAACCCGAAGGCTGCCTACGTATCTTGTGGTGACAAGAATCAGGTCAAAAGTAATTCACAAGACTACTTTTGTTGTTGCTATTTTTCTTTTTCTTTTCTTTTTCTCTTTTTTTCTTTTCTTTTTCTTTCTTTTCCCTTTTCTTTTTTTTAATCTTTTTTTTCTTTTTTCTTTTTCCTTTTTCCTTTTGGAATGAACTTTTAAAATAAACCTACGGGGGAGTGAACTTTTTTTTTAATGACTCTAACTTGATTCCAAAACATGGGAGGTCAAAGAAATTAGTACATGCTCAACAGGGTATCAAATGGTATAAGTGTTTGGGTAGCTGAAAGAGGGCCTCCCAATCCCTGAAAATGCCAAGTACAACATATGCAACTTGAAATGAAAATTGAAGATCATGCATAATATTTCTTTTGCAGCTTCGACATTGATATTACTGATATGCCTTCCATTTTTTTTAGTGCTTTGTCAAGTACAGAACCTTCGTTTGGTGATTCCTTTTTCACAATAGATATCCACCGTCAATTCGGAAAAAACTTCCTTGACTTTATCTTGTTACTTTAGGTGCACTTGAACTCAAAGTTGCTTGCTTCAAAACGTCTGGGATGCATTTTCATTTAATGAATTCTTGCCATCCTATTAACTTCCCAAATTATCTGCCCCAGTTTCACACATTTCGCGCTTCAAATGATCTCAAAATTATATACCCAGTTTCACACAGTTCGGGCTTCAAATGATCTCAAAATTATGTACTTATTTCCTTCAAATGCCCCAATCATCTTCAAAATTGATTCATTGCTTCATGAGTAAACTAACTTTTAGACCAAGCCTAGAATTATGCATGCATGTCATGTCACTAGAACCAGCATGAAAAGAACTATAAAAGGAGAAGAGAACTAAATAAAAAAAATGAGTAGAAATAACAAAAAACAGGAAATTGCATTAGACAGACGGTGAAACGGTTCAAACAACAAAACGAGTAAAATAAACTGGGGTACAACCCTGGAACAAAACTAAGTAACACTAAATGAGTTGCTATGACTAAAGAAACTAGGTAAAATAAAAGGATAGAGGGGTTTGAGTCACAAGACAATATCCGAATTACAACCCTAAAATAACCCGAACAACATAAATGACAACAAAAATTAACCACCAAAACTTCTCCCTGGCTAACCAAGAAAAGAACGTCTTTCCAATTACCAAGATTGGCATCTTAACCACTGAGTTCCACATCAATATTACCAATACCATTACCAATTTCAATGTCATTAATTTTAGTCAGCAAGTTCCCAAGAGAATTCTCATATTCCCTGTCACTGTCTTTGATCACAATTATCCCTTCTTGAATCATTCTTTCTACTTCCCTTTTCAAAGCACGACAATCTTCGATGCTATGAACTTGGACATTAGAGTGGTACATGCACCGTACAGTAGGATCAAAACCTTTTACATATGGGTCCGGAGTATAGCTGAGAAGCGGCTTAATCAGGCTAGAATGTTTTAACTTCTCGAACAAGTTTGTGTAGGATTCTCCGATGGGCGTGAAATTATCTTTTTGCCTTTGTTTCCCTCCATGCCTCAGTTTTCTGGGATTGTTGGATGTTTGAAAATGTTGTAAATGCGCACGAGAATTTTGGGATGCTGGTGAACTCCCTAGGGAGTGACCTAGTGGTTGGACAAATGGCCGGATGTTGTTCAGCGGATAATACTGGGGTAGATTATGTGGAGTTTGGGGATGTTCATGGGGTCAGTATTGATGCTAAAAGCGTTGATCGAGAATTCCCACTGGAGCCCATCGTTGGGGGGCTCAACAACATCTTTTCTATCAATGGAGGACTGTCCCGAGCAACTTGTTTGTTTATCTAAGCCAAAAGTCCCTAAATCTTTCTTTGGGTTTCCTTTCCATCTGAGATAGGGAGGAGCGGTCTAGGACAATATCTATATTATACCGAAAGTTTTGCACAAAATCTTGAACCATGTCATCCCATGTATGCCACTTACCGACATCTTGACGAGTATGCCATTCCAAAGCTGCCCCGGTCAGGCTCTGGCTAAAGTATGCCATCAACAACTCATCCTTCCCGCTAGCTCTTCTCATTTTACTATAGAATCCTCTCAAGTGCACCACCGGGTCTCCGTGCCCATCATACAAATCAAACTTTGGCATCTTAAATCCCACCGACAATTGAACATCTGGAAATAGACACAAATATTTGTAGGCCACGCTCACTTGGCCTCCCATCCATTGTATGTTCTTTAAGGACTATTTTATGCTTTTCATCTTCCTGGACATCTCATTTTGCCCGGACTGTTCTATGCTTTTTAGCTTCCTAGACATCTTACATCGCCCTTCTTTTCCTGTGATCTTTTCATTTTCAGCATGAGGCTCATCCCAAGGGCTTTTCTTGTATAAGTCAGGAACCTTGTGGGCAACATCTGAGTGGTCGTGTTAGGCATCATGAGCTTTGAGTGGGTATTCATTATTGGGGATAGTAGATATGACAGGAGGGAAATTTTGGGGAAAGGTAATTGGAGGATGAGTGATGGAGTTACTAGGCTGGTTGGGAAAGCTGTGATAAGCGGGTGGATCTGGAGAGTATGGGGGATAATCTGACACTATTACCGGAGTTTGTGCAAGGGTAGCATCTAAGAATCTAGGTGGTGGCGGAGGTGGTGCCCTCCCAGTTATCCGGGCCTGATAATGTCTGTCATGTGTTGTCTTAACATCCTTACCTCATCAGCCGAACCAGTGTCCAGTTCAACCAACTGCTTTCGAGCACCGGTATCAACCAACCCAATTTTGTTGTTATCCACCATTACCTTTTTACTTTATGTTGTGGAGAGGAGTTACTACTTCGATAACCATAAACCAACCATCTTTCTGCTGTTAAGATATCAAAAGGAACAAAATGGGGTCATCCCGTTAGCGTTAGGGCATTTAACAGCAAAAATATCACATTGCGTGCATGCACCTAGCAACAATTAATGGTTCTAGAATGACTTCGAGGGTCATAAGGTCACTTGGCATCATCCCAATTTGTCCATTTGAATCTTCTCTTTAGTTTTCTTTCCTCGCACTTCTTAGCTTGCTCATTTTCCTTCCCTTTTTTCGTTCGGATTATCGCTCTTTTCTTCCCTCTCATTTCTCACATCCCATAATTTCACCATCTTTTTTTCCTTTTTTTATTTAAAAAAATAATTCGATCAAACCCTATGTAGGTTGCCTTCGTATCATGACGCCGCATGAATCAGATCTTTGCGTAGTTCTGGAAGATCGGGAATAAAGTAAACAAACTAACTTTTTCATTTTTTTTTCCTTAATGACTACTCTGACAAGATAAGAAAAATAAAAGAAACAAATCTCTCTTCTTTTATTTTTGAGCTTTCTATACTTAATGTTTTTTAACCTATTCTAAACTCAAGCTTAATGGATTTTTTTTTCTTTTTGACACAAATTCTCTATTAAGGAAAAAATCCTAGAAGAGAAAAATATTTTTTGATTTTTTTTTAGGAAAGAAATCATGTTGTTTTCTATTTGTTCTATGTACAATGTCCTAAAGTTCTAATGAAAATACAAGGATTTTTTTTATTTTTTATTAGTTTCCCAAAGAAGAACCTCAAAACAAAATCTTTTTAAATTTTTTAAATCAATACCTTAAAGAAAACTCTTTAAAGAGGTACTAAAGAAAATTCTCTCTTTTTTTTTTGAATTTTTAGTCCTAATATACTAAAGGAAATATAAAAGCAAAAAATTTCTATTCGGAGTTCTAGATACTAACTTCCTAAGGAGAAACACCTCAAAATATTTTTTTTTAATTCTAGAATTGGTATTATAAAGAAAACTTCCAAAGGAAATAAAAAATGCAAAATATCTTTTTGGATTTTTGATTTATAACAGACTTTTTCTTTTTCTTTTTCTTTTTCTTTTTCTTTTTTCAATATAAAAATAGTAAATACAATAATAAAAGACTCGACATTATTGTAAAAACTAGAAGGTAAAAGACAACATAAAAAGAAAAATAGACTCAAAACATAAAAGAAAAATCTCCTTAAGCAACTCCTGAATGATCCTGACTGGATGGTCTCGGGGTGTCTGTCATGCTCATACTACGGTAAGTAGATCCATACCTGTATGAAAAAACTTTAAACCAACACTATGTGAGACAATAATACTCCCTACTGGACATATGTAAGACATGATTGAGGCTATTTTTGCAAAATGGCTTATTTGACCAAAAGGTGGCTAGAAATGCAAAATTTAGCTAAGACCCCGCAAAGTCAAGAACCTAAGATTTACTAGGAAGACCGGACCCTATGTGGGTTGCCTACGTATCACGCCCCGAAAGACGAGAATCAGGTATGCGTAGTTCGGGCAGATTGGATACAGGCGAGAATAAAAAAAATAACTTATTTAGAGAAAATATATTTTTTTGTCTTTTCATTTTGAAAAATGATAAATGTAAACTCTTTTTGGATTTTCTTTTCCCCCCCCCCCCATTTTTGATCTTTTTTGAGTTTTGGAAAATGATGAAAAAGTGCAAAATCTTTTTTTGAATTTTTTTTTGTCTTTTCTTAAAAACAATATGACACAAAATTTAACTGGGCCCTACTTGCTTTATTTTCACACTTCACCGTCTCTTTTTTTTTTCATTTTCCCTCATTATTATTGCTTCGTCAAATTACCCTTTTACCCTTGAAGATTGCAACACGTAGCACATTAGGATGTATCAGGATGGTCTTTTATTTTTGGGTACCCCTGTCCTAGACGGACCCAACCACATCGTTGAGTCCCCAAGATCAAATGCACATGATGCAAACAAGCGTTCCTACTAGGGATCCGTCATAAGGCTTTGTTATTTAAAAATCTGGGTGTATTGTTCTAGACTTGGCTTACCCGAGCGGACAATTCGAGCAGGGGGAGGGGGCGCAGCGTACTGGTAACCAAAAGATCATCTGACTTTGCAACTTATCCGAACCTCGTTCTAATTTGGGATATGACACTAACAGAAAAAAGTCACGCTAGCGTGCACTTCACAGAAGAGAGAAGAGAAGGGTTTCGTAGCAGTTTATATACAATTCAGATAATATCAAAGCGGTAAAAGCAACATTTAGCACATTAGGCCCAAACATGTAATAAAATCAGATAATAAACAAAGCAATTATAAAAGTTATTCTAAGCTCGAATTATTGAACCTTGAACCAGAAGTTCTAGGTTCTTGTCCCTAACAAAGTCGCCAGAGCTGTCACACCTCCTTTTTCCTACATCCGTAAGGGTATAAGGGAGTTTTTTCCAACTTAAAGTGACAATCGAAACGGGATTATTTTTAAAGTTCAGAGTTGCCACTTGGAATAATTTATGGTGTCCTAAGTCACCAGTTCAAATTCCAAATCAAGGAAAGATTGACTCTGTTTTATAGTCCGCCAACATAGAAATCCGAGTAAGGAATTCTATTAACCCGGAAGAAGGTGTTAGGCATTCTCGGGTTCCGTGTTTCTAGCATTGTCGCTCAACTGTTATTATTGGCCTGTTATCTGACTTTTAATACATGTTTTATACTATGGTTTAATTTAACTTTATATCCGTTTTTATTTAATTATGTTTTAGGAAATTATTCAACGTCATCTAAAATGTGTCTTGAACCACTTCACATAAATGCACCCGCGGTTCACAACATATTTTATCTAACATTGATGAGATTTGGATTTGAGTCACATAAATGTGCACCCGAGTTTAAGGAAGTAATTTTTTTACTGTAGCACGCCTAAAGCAACTGCACACTTTTAACTATGCGAGGGCCATGGAAAATTCAACTAAATGGCGCGCCTTGATTTCTAAGGGTAAAAATATTAATTAAGCGAGGGCCATGCATTTTGAGATTTTATTAGGCACGGCACACCTCGATTCCGATTTTAAAGGGAGCTCAAAACTAAGATTTTGAGGGCCATAAACTATGTCTTGCCTAATATGGAAAACCCCAAATCTATTTGCCTAAATTTATCCGAAATATTGAGGGCCATAAGCTAGTCATGTTATCTACTATTACTCACCTCAATTGATTAAAAGTACCTAATCATTTAAACACTAAGTGCATTGGGATTTTATTCAAAATTAATTAGAAGGCTTGCATAAAGAAAATTAATTATTTAAACAAATGGCTTGGGTCAGCACAACAAAAAAACGGGAAGACGGGTCAACAAAGACGAGGCAAGTCCAAGTCTCAATTGCAAATGCTCTAAAACATGGGCCCAAAGTGAGCCCAAGTATAATATGAGAAGGACGCCCAAAGGCATAGCATCACACTCTCGAACCTGGGGTTGAGCTTTCGTTAACTGGGCCAGTTTGGGGTCCAACTTTCGAAACTAACAATTGCTCAAACTCAAATAAATGCCAATCAGCTAAGACCATATGAGATATGAGAATAATACTAACATTTTGCTTCTGAATTTTAACTGTTATAACACCAAACAAATAGATAAACATTTTGAATTTAGAAAGCTTCCTAAATCAAACAATCATTTTGGTAATCATGCTTGAATCAGTCTTCAACTAGTTCCAAAAGACAATTATAAAAATCCCAGTTTAATTAACCCTCTGCTCAATACGTATGATTGACAAATGAAAACCTATGGGATTGATCCAATGAATAAATATGAACTTGAACATTAACATTAAAACTGAACATGCTTACAGAACAGAACCTGGGTAAATCAACACAAACGTACAAACCAATACTTGGCATTTTAGCGAATTCAAATGGACGTCAATGCTAAAGCAAACACTGATCTTCAGCAGAAACTGGACAAAGTTCTATAGCCCAAAGCATCAAATTAAACTTCTACAACAAAAGCCTTAACAACTCCTTCACCCGACACATACTCGAACTCTTTTTTAAAAAAAAAACTAAGTAGCTAGAGTCCATAGTTCATTCATCATTACAAACACAGATTTACTCTTATTTTCAAGCACAAAATCAGAATATCTTACTTTCACACACATATTCAGAGTATGAAGTAATGAAAGAGAAAGCCTAGATAATAATTATAATTCAAAATTTAATTACAGAATGTTGAAGAAGTAGGAGAAACAGAGGAGCTTGGTTCAAATGCAGCTTGTATTTAATCATTCTTCCACTCCAAACACATGTTCACAATCAACTTTGTTGTCTATAGTTTGAGATCTTACCTAGAAATGGATAAGGAACCAAAAGAGTAAGGAATTAACAGGAACACAACATCAGAAACAACTTAATTCTCATCAATGGAACAATAATAAGGTCAGGAGCTCAAACCACTCTTGAAATCCCAAATTCAAGAAATATCTAACCAAATGCAAAGACTTGAAAACCTTTTCAGAAGTTTTTAAAACAACACAAGAGATAAAGAAGCTAAAACCTAATGAGATTTGAGCAATTTCAACAAAGAGAATCTAGAATTTCTGGTGTTATATCAGAATTCACTCCAAAATACTCAGCCATTTCTTTTCAGTCTTTTAATCTCTATTTTTTTTTTGCCCTGCTAGTGAAGTAAAGATGCCTTTATAGGCAAGGTGTTAGGGCTGTGGATATGAGCTAAATTTTGCACCCTAAACCTTTTTAAATTTTCATTTTTGCCTAGATACCCTTAGTGTAAAAATTAAATTTTCAGTTAAGTCCCCACCCTAGCTTCTATTGGCCCAAGTAAAGGTTAGTTTTGAAGACTGACAAAGGAACTCATGATGAACCAGGTCCATCCAGTGGTCCATCCCTCAGGTGCACAAAAACGGGCAGATTCAAGCATGCGGGTTTCACGTGAAGGAGATAAGCTTAACTTGGTATATTTAATATCTCCCGATCGAAAAGGTTGCATAACTGATAAGGAGAAGTCCTCCTTAATCAAAGAGAAAACTATCCAAGATAGGGAAGGAGTTAGAAGTTGAAATCAACTAGAACTCTTCCACCAAGGAAGAGTTGCATCAGAACTCTAGTTATTTCTTCATCTACTAACTCTATAAATTGCAGGATGTTCTCGCATTAAATTGTTGCACAAAAACGCAGAAGTTAAACGTGAATTGGGAGCAAAATAGCAAGGCTTTTTGCAAGCAGTTCGTGTGTGATTCAAGTGTGCAAACCAGAAGCTACATGAACAAGATTGAAGAACAGCTCCATAAAGAGTTTTATGTGTCTTTCTTTATTTCTAGTTCAATTGTAGTAGGTATTTTATATTGTACCTTTCAGCTTTATCTAGAAGCAATTGTAATAGGTAATTTGAGTATTCAAGTTAGAGTTAACTTGAAGTTGTCGTAGCAGTTAGAGACTGGTTGCCACAACGGGATTAGAGTTAATCCTTAGGTTTACAAAGAGTTTTGTAAATGCAGTTTTGGCTCAGTGATTTTAGTGGAAGTTTGGGAAAATCTACTGAGTAGTAGGTCATTATTTTTTCACCTTTTGAGCCTGGTGTTTTCCATGTAAATATCTCTGTGTTCTTTATATTATGTAATTTTAATTCCGCAAACAGCAGTAGTTAGTACATCTAGAAGAACCAGGTCCTTCCAGCAGCAGTTTAAGCAAAAATTAGGTACCACACAAATCACCCCCCCCCCTCTTATGTGGTATTGACATTTAGAACATCAATTGGTTTCAGAGCAGGTTATCCTTGAAGTGGCTAACACCTTAGGTAAAGATCAACATGAGTGCACCACCTGGGAACTGGGAAGGGCAATCCACTGATAGGCCTCCACTCTTTAATGGACACTACTACTCTTGGTGGAAAAACAGGATGAGAGATCACATCATAGGAGAACACTATGAACTCTGGGACATAATCACTGATGGTCCTCTAGCAACTATAAAGAAGAATGCTGAAGGAGTGGATGTGC
>MU691794.1:0-15021 GCA_026770625.1 Nicotiana glauca
AGCAAGAAAGAGGTGATGAGTTTGCTCGGCAGGTTGAATTATATTAGCAGGTTCATTGCCCAGCTTATGACAACTAGCGAGCCTATCTTTAAGCTGCTAAAAAAAGAAGCTACGGTCAGGTCGACGGATGAATGTCAGGCAGCATTCGACAGGATTAAGGAGTATTTGGCCAGTCCACCTGTGTTGGTTCCGCCAGAGCCGGGAAGACCCTTGATCCTCTATCTGACAGTTTTGGATAACTCTTTTGGTTGTTTACTGGGGCAGCATGACGTCATAGGAAAGAAGGAGCAGGCGATTTACTACCTCAGTAAGAAGTTCACATCTTATGAGGTAAAATACACTCAGCTTGAGAGGACGTGTTGTGCTTTAACCTGGGTAGTGTAGAAATTGAAACATTACTTGTCATCATATACCACCTATCTCATCTCGAGGTTAGACCCATTGAAGTACATTTTTCAAAAGCCCATGCCCACAGGGAGGCTCGCGAAATGGCAAATCTTGCTCACAGAATTTGATATTGTCTACGTGACCCGTACTGCGATGAAAGCACAAGCGGTGGCTGATCATCTAGTCGAGAACCTCGTTGATGAGGAATATGAACCTTTGAAGACATACTTCCCTGATGAGGAGACAATGCATGTCGAGCAATTAGAACAATACGAGAAATCGGGGTGGAAGTTGTTCTTTGATGGGGCTGCCAATACCAAAGGCGTCGGGATAGGAGCGATACTTATTTCTGAGATAGGGCAACACTACCCTGTTACAGCTCAACTTCTTGGGTTTGAGATTGGCTATAGACATGGGTGTCCAGGAGATCTTGGTCATGGGCGACTCGGATCTTCTGGTGCATCAGATTCAAGGAGAATGGGAGACGCGAGACTTAAAGATCACACCGTACCGGCAGTGTTTGCATGAACTTTGTCAATGGTTTCAGTCGATAGACTTCAGGCATATCCCAACGATTTATAATGAAGTTGCTGACGCTTTGGCCACTTTGGCATCGATGTTGCATCACCCAGATAAGGCGTACATGGACCCGTTGCAGATTCAGGTCCGAGATCAGTATGCCTATTGTAACATGGTGGAAGAGGAGCTTGATGGTGAACCGTGGTTTCATGATATCAAAGAATACCTCATGATGGAAGTATATCCGGCACAGGCCACGGGGGATCAAAAGAGAGCCATTAGACGCTTAGCAAACGGATTTTTCTTCAGTGGGGGAGTGTTGTACAAAAGAACTCCAGATCTTGGTTTACTGAGGTACATGGATGTTAAACAGGCCATAGCTATCATGACCGAGGTACATGCGGGAGTCTGTGGACCTCATATGAGTGGATATGTGTTGGCCAAGAAGATTCTTCGAGCAGGATATTATTGGCTCACTATGGAACGGGATTGTATCAGTTTCGTGCGCAAGTGTCATCAGTGCCAAGTACAAGGAGATTTGATTCATTCTCCACCATCTGAATTGCACACAATGTCGGCACCATGGCCTTTTGTTGCTTGGGGAATGGATGTCATTGGGCCAATCGAGCCAGCGGCATCAAATGGGCACAGGTTTATTCTGGTAGCCATTGATTNTTCGAATATCATTTTTCGATTCGGAATCCCAAAGGTAATTATCACAGATAGCGGTGCCAATCTCAATAGCCATCTGATGGCGGAGACATGTCAGCAGTTTAAGATCACGCACCGCAATTCTACCCCATATCGTCCTAAGGCTAATGGAGCAGTCGAGGCAGCTAACAAGAACATCAAGAAGATACTTCGAAAAATGGTGGAAGGGTCCAAGCAATGGCATGAGAAGTTACCTTTTGCCCTTTTAGGATATTGCACTACTGTTCGCGCTTCAGTAGGGTCGACTCCTTATTCATTGGTATATGGAATGGAAGCAGTAATACCCGCAAAGGTTAAAATATCATCCCTTCGGATTATCGCTGAGGCGGAAATTGATGATGCCGAATGGGTCAAGGCCCGATTGGAGCAACTGAGCTTGATCGATGAAAAGAGATTGGCAGCAGTATGTCACGGACAATTGTACCAACAGAGAATGGCAAGAGCATATAACAAGAAAGTGCATCCACGGAAGTTTGAAGTAAGGCAATTGGCGTTGAGGCGTATTTTACCTCATTGGGCCGAAGCAAAAGGAAAGTTCGCCCCCAACTGGCAAGGGCCATTTGTTGTAACCCGAGTATTGTCCAATGGTGCATTGTATCTAACAGATGTGGAAGGGAAATGTATAGAAATGGCTATCAACTCTGATGCAGTCAAGCGATACTATGTATGATTTCTTTATCTAAATGTACCTAATTGTATTTGGCATGTTTTGAGATTGAAATGACGAAGGCATTTTGTTCTGCTATCCAAACACTTTATCCTTTGTTATCCCTTTGAGCCTTATTCTATTTTCTTTCGTACCCCTCTTTCGGAATCAATAAAAAAACTCGGAAACCCGAGCGGGGAAAATCAGCAGAGAAACTAGAGAAAAATAGTGAAAAGAAAAAGAAGAGAAAAGAAAAAGAAAAGAAAAGAAAAGGAAAAAAAAAGAAAAGAAAAAAGAAGAAGAGAAAAGAAAAAGAAAAGAAAAGAAAAGAGAAAGAAAAAGAAAATAAATGAAAAGGAAAAGTGGAAGAAAGGAAAGATCGCAACAACAAAGTAATTTCTATGACCTGAACTACGTTTGACTTGATCCCGAAAGGGTACGTAGGCAGCATCTCTCTGAGGTTCAGTCATACCAAAACAAAAATCCAAAGTCCCCCAAGAAAGAAACTGGGGCAGAAGCTGTGGTTGTTGGGAGAAATCTGATTCCGAAAGTTTTAATTTTGAACCCATGTCGAGTTGTTTTGAGCCTTTAATGCCCTTTATTTCTAAACCCCATCCAAAAGCCACATTACGGTCCAAAGAAAGACCTTCCGATCAATCTTCAAGAAATGCCAGTGCGAGCAGGTAAAGTGATTCATGTTGGGGGCAACACTCTGGTACCAGGCGATAAATCAAAATGAGAGAGTCTTATTGGTGAAAACCCTCACAGACACCATAAGGCGACGAGAGCTAAGAGAAATAAAAAATGAGAGAGTCTTATTGGTGAAAACCCTCACGGGCACCGTAAGGCGACGGGAGCTGAGAGAAATCAAAAATGAGAGAGTCTTATCGGTGGAAACCCTCACGGGAACCGTAAGGCGAAGGTGAGTTTTCAGATGGGCAAATGAAACAAGTCTGTGGTTAAAGGTTGCTCAAAACATGGCAAGACGAGCAAGGTTCGGGTTTTTTATGAAAATCAGGTTATGAAAGTCTGGAACAGCAAATGGAGCAATCGAAAGCTGATTGGTTGGACAGACTAGGCTGGTTAATTCAAAATGCATGGCATGATCAATGGTACCGGTCGTTCCACTCAGATAAGTCCTATCCTTTTCTTTTCATTACAAATCATCCGTTTTCGGAGTCTTTCTATCCTAAACCTTCAAGGTCATTGCATTTCATTCTCTTGAAGTTTGTCTATAAGATGTTTCAGTGTTAATTCTGTTCAAAAACAAAAGAAGGACGTCAAGGCTAACTACCAGCTTCCCAGTTGTACGGCACAACCGGATTGGAACATATCAAAAGAACGTAAGGTATGAAGGACCAATGAAAGTCCCATCGGTGGGTTGATAAGATAACTGCGGGAGAGAAGCGAAGTTCCAAAAAGAGGAGTCCGAAACACAAAACAGCAATACGGGGCAAAACATTTAGGTCATCAAAGTCGGGGGTTGAAAGTCAGTCAAGAAGTCGAGGCGTTTCAAAGCGAGTCCAGGGAAACAAGTTGGAGCAAAGCCGAAAGCAGGAACATGCCCAACAAGAATGCCAGCAGCTAACCATCATTTTATATTAACGAATCTTTCTTTGATTGAGACAGGGGCAGAAAATTTGCTTTGTTTGTTTTGTTGCAAGCAGGCACCCACCTAGATAACAAGGGAATACTTTTCAAGTTCAGCAATCAGGAGCCCACCTGGAGAACAAGGGAATACATTTCAAAATTTCAGCATTCAGGCACCCACCTGGAGAACAAGGGAAGTATAATGCACATTTTATCTTTCAAGTTTTAATATTTGGTAACATAACGCGCCCCGTCATCAAACTGGGGCAGAAAATTTTCTTTGTTTCATCTATTTTGTTGCAATCAGGAGCCCACCTAGAAAACAAGGGAATACTTTTCAAGTTTCAGTTGTCAGGCGCCTACCTAGAGAACAAGGGAATACTTTTCAAGTTTCAGTCGTCAGGCGCCCACCTGGAGAACAAGGGAAGTGCGATTCAAATTTTAGCTTTTAATTTTAATATTTGATAACCTGTTGTACCCAGTTACAAAATTGGGGCAGAAGAATTTTCTTTGTTTGTCTATTTTGTTGCAGTCAGGAGTCCACCTGGAGAACAAGGGAGTACATTTCAAGTTTCAGTCGTCAGGAGCCCACCTGGAGAACAAGGGAATACATTTCAAGTTTCAGTCGTCAGGCGCCTACCTGGAGAACAAGGGAAGTGCAATTCAAATTTTAGCTTTTAATTTTAATATTTGATAACATGATGTGCCCAGCCACCAAACTGGGGCAGAAAATTTTCTTTGTTTGTCTATTTTGTTGCAGTCAGGAGCCCACCTGGAGAACAAGGGAATACTTTTCAAGTGTCAGCAGTCAAGAGCCCGCCTGGAGAATAGAGGCACACATTTCAAATTTAGCAGTCAAGCATCGCTCGGAGGAATGGCAAAACATCTCTGATCACAATGCAAGGCAACAACACAAGAATTCCAGTGGAAGAATACAAGTTCAAGGCAACACAAAAGCAAGTTTGAAGACATAGAATAGGACTTTTGTAATTCATAGATCATAGCTTAGGCTAGCTTCTTTTTCTTTGAACACGGTGTAATAAGGAGGTCAGCGAGTAGTAGCAGCAGCAACAACAGTGAGATCACAGCTCCTGGTAGTCCCAGCTACCAAACCTTCCCGAACTACACTGACTTGATTCCTGTTTAGCCCAGGATATGTAGGCAACCTCTGAAGCAGGGTGCGGTCAAACTATTTCAAAAATGCTTCATACGAAATATTCAAACGGGCAAAAATCGCTCGTGTTTGCTCACTTATCTTTGCCCGAGAACTCTGCGTGTTCCCGAGCAAAGAGGGGCAACTGTGAGCACGTGATTTTTGCCCAACATGAATTATTCCCAAAAACTCAAACAAAATGATTTCTTTTATTATTTTACATTTTTGTGGATTTGGTGTTATTTTCTGTTAATTATTGCATTTTATTTATGCATTTTAATTCATATGAAAAATATAAAAAATACACTTGACATTTGAATTTAGGATTTAGTTTTATATTTTAAGATTAATTAGGGATTAAGTTGTTTTATCACAAAATATAAAGAAAATAACAAAAATAGTCTATTTTTGTATTTTTATTGTCGAATTTGCCACGAAATAGTTTTTAAACAATTTTAGGAATTAATTAGCTTCATTTTGGAAATAAATTAGGTTTCATTTTAACTTTCACATTTTTTATAAATTCAGAAAAAATACAAAATGAAATACAAAAAAAAAATAAAAGAAATAAAAAAACAATTAAAGAAAGAGTGGCCTTAATTGGAGACCCAGATTGGGCCATGTGAATTATATCCCACCCAGGCCCAGACCAGCATACTCGGACCAACCCCAAGCCCAAACACCCATTAACCTGGCCTGCCCCCCCCCCAGGACAAAACGACGTTGTTTCACGTCGTCGAATCTGAGCCATACATCACCTATCATCCAACGGTCTGGGTTCGTTCAAGGGGTTTACATAAAAATGTAATAACCCCTTTAAAAAATTAGAGACCAGACAGTCTCCCTCCCCGTATTCCCCGCCTCCAACAGCCGGTGTAATACCGCTATATCTCCGCCGCCCTCTGTCATCCGCCGCCGGCCGAAAATCGCCTCCGCCGGCTGCAAGTCTCCAAATACACCCAAAAATACACCCCAGAATCCCCTTTCCTTCCTCTTTCCAACCCTCAAATCCTTTTCCCTCAAATCCTCACCGATTTTCTCGAATTTCAGATCGAAAATCCGGCCAAAATGCAAACTCATTCAAATAACCCCAAACTCACACCCTATACTCTACCAACCCTCCTCTTCCCCAATATCCAACCAAAACCTTTCAAATCCCAATGAAACCTCTCCAATTTTAGATCTAGGATTTTTCGATTTCACCCATTTTTTGAAGAACAAGCACTCTGTTGATTTTTGATTTATGTTATATGCCTATTTTGGATAAAATAAGCATATAACATTAATCGAAAACCAAGTTCGGAATCAATCTCGATTGAAGGCTAAAAGGCAAGTAGTTTTTTTTAAAATTAGTTCTATCTCTTTTAGTCTTAATTTGTTCTTGTTGTTTTAGTTTAATTCTCGTTTTATTAGAATTAGTTATGTTTTAGTTCGTAATTCTATTTTGTTTTTTTAGTTTTTAATCTTTTGTTTAATTTGTGTTTACTAGTTCATGATTTCAATGTTTGTTTATCAGTGATTAATCCGTTTTGTTTGTTTTGCTAATTGTTGATTACTTTAGTTATATGTTATTAGTCATTAGTTATATGTTTACTTTAGTTGTTAGGTCATAATTCGTTTTATGTTGGTTATTACTAATTTCAATCATGAATATCTGTGACGATCCGGCCCATCGTCACGTGAGTTACCGCCCCGTTTTCCCCCATATTGTGTTGCTTTGTGTTCAATATCGGTATTTGAGTTGATCGGGTGGAATTGAGTTGATTTTAGTTAGAAATGAGGCACTTAGCCTCTTAGAAGAAGGCTTGTTTTAGAAAAGTCAACCGGAAGTTGACTATGTGGTTAGAGGGCTCGGATGTGAATTCCGGTGGTTGATTAGCTTCGGGGGATGAATTGTGACTTAGGAGTGTGATCGGAATCGAATTTGGAGGTTCGGTGTAGAATTAGGCTTGAATTGGTAAAGTTTAAATTTTGGCGAATTCCGGTTTATAGGTGAAATTTTGATCCGAGGGTCGGAATGGAATTCTGAGAGTTGTAATAGCTCCGTTAGGTGATTTTGGATATGTCTGTAAATTTTTAGGTCATTCGGACGTCGTTTGGTCGGGTTTTTGATTGAATGCGCCTTTCGAAAGTTTTGATGAAAACTAGACTTGAATCCGGTGTATTTTAATGGTTTTAGCATTGTTTGACGTGTTTTAAGGATTGGAACAAGTTTGAATAAGGTTGTTGGATGTGTTGGTGCTTTTGGTTGAAGTCCCGGGGGCCTCGGGGTGATTTCCGAAGGTTAAACGGAGGTTTTAAGCAATTGTTGCAGCCAGATTTTTCTCCCTTCTGGTATTTCCGCATCTACGGAAAAGGAGCCACTTAAGCGGTTCCGCAGATGTGGTAGGGGAGCTGCAGAAGCGGACAGGTGAGACCCAGGGGTTTTCCGCATAAGCGGAAGAGTGGTCGCTTTTGCGGGACCGCGTAAGCGGTTAAAAGACCACAGAAGCGGTTGATGGAAACCGCATAAGGGAATGCTGGGTCGCAGAAGCGGTCCCAGGTACTTTAAGTTAGACCGCATAAGCGGAACCGCAGGTGCGGTCAGGCGACCGCAGAAGCGAAAATCGGGCCTCTGTTATAGTGAACAGTGTTCACAAACTTAGAAAAGAAGAAAACAATTTGGACTTCGAGCAAAGTGGGTTTTTGGGCGATTTTGAAGAGNGATTTAAAATGATGATTTGAGGGTCCAAATGAACTCCGATTCTTGTGTATATGTACGGACTCTTGGGGAGACGAGGATTCCGAAGATGTGAATTTCGTAATTTTTTGAGAAGTGGGCCCGGGGCTCGGGTTTTGCCAACTTCGTATTTTTGAGTGTTTTTCGAGTTCTTTCAATTGGGTTATGTTCCATTTGCCTATTGTGACGTATTCATTGTGGTTTTGACTAGATTCGACGCGCGAGGAGGTTGATTCTAGAGGAAAAGGCTTGGTGGGCGAGTATTTAGCCGGTTCGAGGTGAGTAATTGATGTAACTGCTGTTCTGAGGGTTTGAAACCCTAGACTTTCACATCGTAATGCTATATTGAGGCGTGACACACATTCCACGATGAGTGCGGGGTCATATACTGTTGGGGATTGAGACTTAGTCAATCCCGAGTGTTAATTTCTACTATATTGGCGATTGAAACGCATACTTTGTTATTGTGAATTGGGCTTATTGCCGTGTTTGGGGCCTTGTGCCGGCCTGTAGAATCCTTAGGGGATCTTTATGTGTGTTTCCTCACTTGTGTGCATAACATAAATTCTCAGTCATGTTTTCAAATATTAAAAACAATATAATAACTGTGTTTTATACATGAACCTTAAATGAAAAGGATATGAGGGCTGAGATCCCTATAGTATGTCACGCCCGATTGGCTGTGGACTTATTCGACTGAGATGGGTCGGGGACCAAGTGGTGAGGAAGTTTCCTTGATATGGATCGGGCTACATGCCGTAGCGATTATTATATATTGATGTTGAGGTCGAGAGCCTGTTTTATGCCAATACCTGGCTGATATTGCGCTTGGGCTGTAGGAGCCCCTCCGGAGTCTGTACATACCCCCAGTGAGCGTCGTTGATGTTAAATAAGTGGAGCGGGATGCACGCCGCAGCGGGTACCAGAGTGTACCGTTATATGTGTTGCATCCATTCATGCATTATTTCTTAACTGTATTATTTGTTGTGTATTTTTTTTCCGCTGGATTGGATATGAACTGCTAGATATAGAGTACTTTGTGCATTTCCTGCATTTTCTTACTTTTCAGACTTTAGTTATGTTTATTACTCACTGAGTTGGAGTACTCACTTTACTCCCTGCACCTTGTGTGCAGATCCAGGGTAGTCTCATGCTGAGTGATTCCAGTTTATCCAGAGTTCTTTCCGGGAGTATTTGAGGTAGCTACAGGGCGTTCGCAGCCGATGATTCTCCCCTCTATCTTTATCCTTTATTTCCGCATTATCAGTATTAGACAGACTTTGTAGTAGGTTATTATGCTGTCATTAGAGGCTCATGGTTGTGATACCAGGTCCTAGTTAGGTTGTTAGGTATTTTGTTAGATTTTCACATTATTATCAGTATTTCATATTCTTGTCTTAAATGATATTTAACTTCATCTTTTTAATAAACGGGGTTATTGATATAAATGGTCGGGCTTGCCTAGTAGTGTGTTGGGCGCCATCACGACCGGCTTGGGGTCGTGACAAGTTGGTATCAGAGCCTAGGTTACTTGGTCTCGCGAATCATGAGCCGGTTTAGTAGAGTCTCGTGGATCGGTACGGAGACGTCTGTAGAGAGGCTGGAGAACCTTTAGGAAACTTCATATTCTTGGAATTCTTATCGTGCGACTTTATTGATCCGAGAACTAAATTCTGTTATTCTATTCACTCGCAGATGGCGAGAACCCGTGCTACCAGACGTGGCGGACGACCACCTGTACCACCTACTGAGGCCACCAGAGGCCGTGGACGCGGTCGTGGTCGAGGTCGTGGTCGAGGCAGAGCCGAGGAGGCAGCATCTGTTGACCCACCAGTTGCCCCAGCTCAGGAGCAGGCTCCAGCTGTAGAGACTCCAGCAGCACCTGTCCAGGCACCAGCTGTGCCTATTGTGATTCCGGGTCTTCAGGAAGCCCTAGCTCAGATTTTATCAGTTTGCACTGGCCTGGTTCAGGCCGTCTCAGCCACTACTGCAGCAGCTACTTCGCAGGCCGGGGGAGGCAATCAGACCCCCGCTGTTCGCATGCCGGAGCAGGTAGTGCAGAAACCAGAGGCACCACCAGTTCAGCAGGTTGCCCCAGTTCAGCCGGTTGCCCCGGTTCAGAATGATGTGATTCCGGCCATGCCAGACGATGAGCAGCGTTGTCTTGAGAGGTTCAGCAGGCTTTCACCTCCTACTTTCAGTGGTGTTCCGGGCGAGGATGCCCAGGGTTTTCTCGACAAGTGTCCACTTATGCTTCGGACCGCAGGGATCTTGGAGTCGAGCCGGGTATCATTTACTACTACCTTTATTTTTCTGGAGCAGCTTTCACTTGGTGGGAGGCTTATGACCGGCATAGGCTGGGGGTGCAGCACCTTTGTCATGGCAGGAGTTCTCCACTCTCTTTCTGGAGAAGTGGGTACCGCAGTCTCAGAGGGAGGAGCTGCGTAGACAGTTTGAGTACCTTCGCCAGGGAGATATGATCGTGACTCAGTATGAGGTGAGATTTTTGGAGTTGTCTTGATATGCTCCATGGATGGTCCCGACTGATCGGGAGAGGATTCGGAAATTTGTGGATGGACTCACCTATCCCATCCGTATTCTGATGACCCGAGAGGGGGTGCTGGGCCAGACCTTCAAGGATGCTGTGGATATTGCTCGTGATATTGAGACGGCTCGCTATCAAGAGAGAGAGGAGAGGGAGGCAAAGACGCCTTGAGGATCAAGTAACTTCAGTGGTGCTTCGTCTAGGGGCCAGTTTCAGCAGAGCAGAGGTTGTTCCTTTAGGCCTCATCAGTCGGCTCGTCCCGGGTATCGTGGAGTGTCTTCAGGCCGTGGTTACCAGGGGTATCAGCAGGGCCAGTCTTCACTTAGTGCCCTCCCAGCTCATAGCTCTTCACATGCCTCTTCAGCTCAGGGTTCTTCTGTGCAGGGCGCATCGGCTGGTCATTCCGGCATGAGGGGTTCCCATCAGTCCCCTTCTCCAGCATCTGGTATTTGCTTCGAGTGTGGCGAGTATGGCCACATGAGTAGGCAGTGTCCTCGACGTCGTGGTAGCCAGTCTCAGCAGAGGGATCAACCCTCCTCTTCTACTCCATCTGCTTCAGCACCATCCCAGTCAGGTAGGGGTGAGGGTCAGTCAGCTAGGGGTCGCCCTAGGGGTAGAGATCGACCTAGTGGTGGTCAGGCTCGGTTCTATGCGCTTCCGGATAGGAGAGATGCCATTGTATCTGATGCAGTTATTACAGGTATTATCTCAGTATGCCACAGGGATGCTTCTATTTTATTTGATCCCGTATCTACATACTCTTATGTGTCTTCATATTTTGCCCATTATTTGGGTACGACACGAGGGTGTCTTGCCTTACCTGTGCATGTATCTACCCCGGTGGGTGATTCTATTGTTGTGGACCATGTGTATCGGTCCTGTCTTGTTACTATTGGGGGTCTGAAGACCCGGGTTGATTTGTTGCTTTTGAGCATGGTAGACTTCGATGTTATTTTGGGCATGGACTGGTTATCTCCGTGTCATGCTATTTTGGACTGTCATGCAAAGACAGTCACGTTGGCTATGCTAGAGGTTCCGAGAGTCGAGTGGCGTGGTTCAACTGATTATGTACCCAGTCGGGTAATCTCTTTCTTAAAGGCCCAGCGGATGGTTGGGAAGGGATGTTTATCATATTTGGCATTTGTGAGGGATGTTGGAGCTGAGACTTCCCGTTGTGAGGGATTTCCCTGATATGTTTCCAGCAGACCTGTCGGGTATGCCGCCGGACAGTGACGTTGATTTCGGTATTGATCTGGTGCTGGGCACTCAGCCCATCTCTATTCCTCCCTATCGTATAGCACCAGCTGAGTTAAAAGAATTGAAGGAGCAACTTTAGGAACTTCTATATAAGGGGTTCATTCGCCCGAGTGTGTCACTGTGGGGTGCACCGGTCTTGTTTGTCAAGAAGAAATATAGCTCAACGAGGATGTGTATTGATTACAGGTAGTTGAACAAGGTAACAGTGAAGAACAAGTATCCTCTACCGCGCATTGATGATTTGTTTGATCAGCTCCAGGGAGCGAGGGTATTCTCGAAGATTGATCTTCGTTCAGGCTATCACCAGCTGAAGATTAGGGATTCTGATATTATGAAGACAGCTTTCAGGACGAGATATGGGCATTATGAGTTTCTAGTTATGTCTTTTGGGCTGACTAATGCCCCAGCCGCGTTCATGCATTTGATGAACAGTGTGTTCCGGCCGTATCTGGATTCCTTTGTGATTGTGTTTATTGATGACATCCTGGTGTACTCGCGTAGCCAGGAGGAGCATGCTCAGCATTTGAGAGTAGTATTGCAGAGATTGAGGGAGGAGAAGCTTTATGCAAAGTTCTCCAAGTGTGAGTTCTGGCTTGGGTCTGTGGCTTTTCTGGGACACGTGGTGTCTAGTGATGGTATTCAGGTTGACCCAAAGAAGATAGAGGCGGTGCAGAGTTGGCCTAGACCGTCCTCAGCTACGGAGATCCGGAGTTTCCTTGGTTTGGCAGGGTATTATCGCCGGTTTGTCCAGGGATTTTCATCTATTGCTTCGTCCTTGACCAGGTTGACGCAGAAGGGTGCACCGTTCGTATGGGCGGATGAGTGCGAGGAGAGCTTTCAGAAGCTCAAGACGGCTTTGACCACAGCTCCAGTGTTAGTCTTGCCATCAGCTTCAGGTTCTTACACCGTGTATTGTGATGCTTTGAGAGTTGGGATTGGATGTGTGTTGATGCAGGAGGGTAGAGTTATTGCTTATGCTTCTCGTCAGTTGAAGCCTCATGAGAAGAACTACCATGTTCATGATTTGGAGTTGGCTGCCATAGTTCATGCTTTAAAGATTTAGAGGCACTACCTATATGGCGTATCTTGTGAGGTGTATACTGATCATCGCAGTCTTCAACATTTGTTCAAATAGAAGGATCTTAATTTGAGGCAGCGGAGGTGGCTTGAGTTGCTCAAGGATTATGACATTACCATTTTGTATCATCAGGGGAAGGCCAATGTAGTGGCCGATGCTTTGAGCCGGAAAGCGGTGAGTATGGGCAGTTTGGCATATATTCCAGTTAGGGAGAGACCCTTTGCAGTGGATGTTCAGGCTTTGGCCAATCGGATGGTGAGGTTAGATATTTCGGAGCCTAGCCGGGTGTTGGCTTGTGTGGTATCTCGATCTTCCTTGTGTGATCGCATTAAAGAGCGTCAGTATAAGGATCCACATTTGCTTGTCCTTAAGGACAGAGTTCAGCATGATGATGCCAGGGATGTGACCATTGATAGTGATGGTATGTTGAGGATGCAGGGCCGGATTTGCATGCCCAATGTGGGTGGGCTTCGGGAGTTGATATTAGAGGAGGCCCACAGCTCGCGATATTCTATTCATCCAGGTGCTACGAAGATGTATCAGGATCTGAGATAGCATTATTGGTGGAGGAGAATGAAGAAGGATATTGTGAGTCATGTAGCTTGGTGTCTTAACTGTCAGCAGGTCAAGTATGAGCATCAGAGACCTGGTGGTGTACTTCAGCGTATGGATATTCCTGAATGGAAATGGGAAAGGATTACTATGGACTTTGTGAGTGGTCTCCCTCGGGCAGCGAGAAAGTTTGATTTGGTTTGGGTGATTGTGGATCAGCTGACCAAGTCCGCGCACTTCATCCCGGTGTGTACTACCTATTCTTCGGAGCGATTAGCAGAGATTTTCATCCGGGAGATTGTACGGTTGCATGGGGTCCCAGTTTCCATTATATCAGACAGGGGTACTCAGTTCACTTCTAAGTTTTGGAGGACTTTTCAGCGTGAGTTGGGTACACGGGTAGAGCTGAGCACAGCGTTTCATCCTCAGACGGACGGGCAGTCCGAGCGCACCATCCAGATATTGGAGGACATGTTGCGTGCCTGTGTGATTGACTTTGGAGATTCTTGGGCTGATTATTTGCCTCTTGCAAAGTTTGCTTACAAAAACAGCTATCAATCTAGCATTCAGATGGCGCTTTATGAGGCTTTATATGGGAGACAGTGTAGATCTCCGGTTGGTTGGTTTGAGCACGGCGAGGCTAGGTTGTTAGGGACAGAGTTGGTCCAGGATGCCTTAGATAAGGTGAAAGTGATTCAGGAGAGACTTCGCACAGCTCAGTCGCGTCAGAAGAGTTATGCGGACCGAAAGGTCCGAGATGTATCTTATTCGGTGGGCGAGAAGGTCTTGTTAAAGGTTTCGCCTATGAAGGGCGTCATGAGATTTGGAAAGAAAGGAAAGCTGAGTCCGAGGTTCATTGGTCCTTTTGAGATACTTAGGAGGATTGGGTAGGTGGCCTATATGCTTGCTTTGCCACCCAGCCTATCGGGAGTTCATCCGGTATTTCATGTATCTATGCTCCGGAAGTATGTTGAGGACCCATATCATGTGTTGGACTTCAGTACAGTGCAGTTGGATAATGATTTGACCTATGATGTAGAGCCAGTGGCTATTTTGGGTCGTCAGGTTCGGAGGTTGAGATCGAAGGATATAGCTTCGGTGAAGGTGCAGTGGAGATGTCAGCCCGTGGAGGAGGCTACTTGGGAGACCGAGCGGGAGATGCGGAGCCGATATCCTCACTTGTTTGAGACTCCAGGTATGTTTCTTAACCCGCTCGAGGACGAGCGATTGTTTTAGTTGGGGAGGATGTGACGACCCGGCCAGTCGTCACGTGAGTTACCGCCCCGTTTTCCCCCATATTGTGTCACTTTGTGTTCAATATCGGTATTTGAGTTGATCGGGTGGAATTGAGTTGGTTTTAGTTGGAAATGAGGCACTTAGCATCTTAGAAGAAGGCTTGTTTTATAAAAGTCAACCGGAAGTTGACTATGTGGTTAGAGGGCTCGGATGTGAATTCCGGTGGTTCGGTTAGCTTTGGGGGATGAATTGTGACTTAGGAGTGTGATCGGAATCGAATTTGGAGGTCCAGTGTAGAAATAGGCTTGATTTGGTGAAGTTTGAATTTTGGCAAATTCCGGTTTATAGGTGAAATTTTGATCCGAGGGTCGGAATGGAATTTCGAGAGTTGCAGTAGCTCCGTTAGGTGATTTTGGATATGTCTGTAAATTTTCAGGTCATTCGGACGTCGTTTGGTCGGGTTATTGATTTAATGCGCCTTTCAGAAGTTTTGATGAAAACTAGGCTTGAATCCGATGTGTTTTAATGGTTTTAGCGTTGTTTTATGTGTTTTGAGGATTGGAACAAGTTTGAATAAGGTTGTTGGATGTGTTGGTGCTTTTGGTTGAGGTCCCGGGGGACTCGGGGT
>MU691794.1:17280-36924 GCA_026770625.1 Nicotiana glauca
ATTGCCGTGTTTGGGGCCTTGTGCCGACCTGTAGAATCCTTAGGGGATCTTTATGTGTTTTTCCTCACTTGTGTGCATAACATAAATTCTCAGTCATGTTTTCAAATATTAAAAACAATATAATAATTTTGTTTTATACATGAACCTTAAATGAAAAGGATATGAGGGCTGAGATCCCTATAGTATGTCACGCCCGATTGGCTGTGGACTTATTCGACTGAGATGAGTCGAGGACCCAGTGGTGAGGAAGTTTCCTTGATATGTATCGGGTTACACGCCGTAGCGATTATTGTATATTGATATTGAGGCCGAGATCCTGTTTTATGCCAATACCTGGCTGATATTGCACTTGGGCTGTAGGAGCCCCTCCGGAGTCTGTACACACCCCTAGTGAGCGCCGTCGACGTTAAATAAGTGGAGCGGACTGCACGCCGCAGCAGGTACCGGAGTGTACCGTTATATGTGTTGCATCCATTCATGCATTATTTCTTAACTGTATTATTTGTTGTATATTTTTTTTTCCGCTGGATTGGATATGAACTACTAGATATAGAGTACTTTCTGCATTTCCTGCGTTTTCTTACTTTTCAAACTTTAGTTATGTTTATTACTCACTGAGTTGGAGTACTCACTTTACTCCCTGCACCTTGTGTGAAGATCTAGGGAAGTCTTAGGCTGAGTGATTCCAGTTGATCCAGAGTTCTTTCCGGGAGTATTTGAGGTAGCTGCAGGGCGTTCGCAGCCGATGATTCTCCCCTCTATCTTTATCCTTTATTTCCGCATTATCAGTATTAGACAGACTTTGTAGTAGGATATTATGCTGTTATTAGAGGCTCATGGTCGTGACATCGGGTCCTAGTTAGGCTGTTTGGGTATTTTGTTAGATTTTCACATTATTATCAGTATTTCAAATTCTTGTCTTAAATGATATTTAACTTCATCTGTTTAATAAACGGGGTTATTGATATAAATGGTCGGGCTTGCCTAGTAGTGTGCTGGGCGCCATCACGACCGGGTTGGGGTCGTGACATTATCTTTTAGTCTAATGTTACTAATTCATTTTTTAGTGTTTTCTTTTTCTGTTAATGTCAATTAGAGTTAAGTTTTAGTTATGTTGATTGGTTATAGCTGATTTAGTCACTAGGATTAAAAATAGTTAGTTTCTAACTCAAGTGAAAGGGTTTGGGAGGGTCAGTAATTTTAGGGAGCAAATAAGGGCAGTTTGGGCATAGAAAAGGGTAGTTTTATCAAGAATAGTAAATTCAAAATTAAGGCAAGGTAATATAGGCATTTTTAGGGTAGGAAAATCAGGTTAGAACACCTTAGACCCTTCTAGAAGGGGTCTAGGTGTAAGTTTAGGTATTCTAACTGCAGTAACTTGGGTAACAAGTTAGGAAATCAGTGGCTAAAGTGTTAAAAAATAAAATCTAGAATAAACAGCTAATTTTTTCTATAAAAGGGCAGTCCCCTTACTTCATTCACGAGTTTGGAGCCTCAATATTCCCCCCAAATACTCCTCAAACCTCACAGATTTGAGGATGAAAATTTCAGATTCAAATTCCTTTAGATCTTAGCTTTCTTCAGAAGAAAAAATCAAAAACAATCCAAAATCTTCAAAAAATCCAAAAATGCACCGTTTCATTTAAGAATTGTAGGCTAATTTTTATTTCTGTCCAATTGGTTCACATCTTTTGCTCAATGTTTTATTGCTGAAGTATCCAGAGTTGTTTTGAGATGATTTCAAGTGATTTCGGGTGTAATTAGGTACTTATCATGAAACTCAGTCTTATGTAGCTCTTCTGCTGGAAAATGAAATGAAAAATTGAAGATTCTGCTATGATTTGTCATTTTTGCTTCATTACATTTTAAGCAATTTTATGTTATTTGGGTTTGTTGTATGATGTAATCAATATGGATGTATAACTGGACTGGTTGAACTGTGGACTGTAACCCGTAGTTAATTAGCTTTAGATTTAGTACCGTTGTTACTTGCTTAGCTTAGCAATGTTCTGTTTAGTTTAATTCAAGTTTGTAGTTAAGCTGGAATTGATGCGTTGGCCGCGTTAAGTTCTGCGATGAGCATATATCTTAAATAATTTCGTAATGTAGTAGCTTTGATAATTCTGGGCAGTAGTAGAAGTTAATAGGCCATTTTGGTCTTAGTTGTTGTCTACACCAGCAGGTTCATAAGTTTGTTTGAAGGTATAACAATTAGGAGGGATAACATTTGTCTTAAAATTGCAAATATGAGTAAATTGGTTCATTATTAATATCAGGACAGCTTAGTTATTCTCCTGAAACGTGTTGAGGATAGTAGTGATCATCGATAATAAAGTGTTGAATTTTATTGTTGGGCTTACATTGACTCTATGATATTTCAATTCCTTATGAGTTAAAAAACTGGCATACGAGTAGTCCCACTTCGGTGCATTTTCATGCCCTTGGACTGCTTTGAGGTCCAGTTTGCCAACCCTTGAATAACGAAATTAGGGCTACTTGGTTGAAATGGTCACTTTACTTACTCAACTCTTGGGCTTAATTTCTTGCAATTGCACTACGGAATTTGGACCCTTCACATATTTTGTTTAATTAGGTTTTCTTTTGTTTGTTATTAGAGACAAAAACCAAATAGAAAATCATAGTCGCTTTAGGATTTGGCGTTTAAATAATAAAAATGAGACAAATCTGGCCGAACAAAACAAATAACTTGCGGGTCCCTCGATAAATGTTTATACAAAATACTTAGACTCCGGGGTTGTTTAGCAAATTTCACGGCCTTCCCAAAATAATAACACGTTAGTCACTTTAAGCATATTTTTATTAATCTGACTTTCTTAAATACGGGTGCACATTGATGTGACCCAAATCCAAATCTCAACGGAGTCGAAATATGTTGACAACCACGGGTGCACTGGTGCGACGTGATTCGAGATGCATTTTCACAATGTTGCGATTCTTATTAAAATAAAAAATAAAAGTGGGTTACTGATAAAGGCACATAAGTTAGAACATGTTTTGAAATCAGATAAAATCAAATACAACAGTTGAGTGACCGTGCTAGAACCACGGAGTCCGGGAGTGCCTAACACCTTCTCCCGGGTTAACAGAATTCCTTTCTCGGATTTCTGAATCGCGGACTGTTAAACAGAGTCAATAATTTCCTCGATTCGGGATTCAACCGGTGACTTGGGACACCATTAATCTCCCAAGTGGAGACTCTGAATCTTAATAATTCCCGTTCCGATTGTCCTTTAATTGGAAAAACTCTTTTACGCCCTTGCGGGTGTAGTGAAAAGGAGGTGTGACAAACACATAACAAACTTCATCTGCACTCATCCCGAGTGACCTTGAATCACAAGACCATGCTGTCTCAAATCCCACAAACCATTTCATACCTCCCAAAAGTTACACTGCAATTCAAACCATCATAAAACATTATGTGCCTCTCCTTATAAGCTGCTACAAAACTTGATTCTTAACCGTACTTATGTGTTTGAAATCATTAGGCACCATGCTTTACCCCTTCGAATTCACTAGGACCGTTGCTGAGAGCCACCCACTCTGACTAGGTCCTAAATATAATCAACTTAGAGGCTCCACTAGCATATGAACACCTATCTCAATGAAGCACTCGACTGAATCACTTCCTTTGAAACCCACATCTATATCAGGCATAAATCCTGTATCCTTCCCCAAGTCTGAACATGGCCAATAAGGCCAACCTTAGCATGCCTCTAACAGTTCCTTTGCTCTTTTTTTAAGCAAATATACCACTAGGCATGCTACCTAGTGGCTAATATATATATAATCCCAAAATAGGGTCCAAAATATACAAGATGTCCAAACCATAATCCAAAATGTACTAGTCTACTGGCTACTGTAAAGTCTAAGAAGCTATAAATAACGAGACTAGCTATTACAAAATTAATAGCTGAATGTTTCAATCTCCTGTCAGTGTAATTGAATCCAATGGCCAAAGGCAAATACCAAGCAACGCCTCTAATGCTCTCACCAGGCGCTAGGGTATGCATTCCAAAGGCAAATATGGACTCCAAACAGTTACACCAATCAATTGAATTCAATAAAATCTCTCCATTTATCATACAATTCCAATGAGTTTCATTCCAGCAAGTATTTTCCATCTGCTTCCTCATCAATATGATCATTTATACTGCATTATCATCTCCAGAATGAGTATGTAAACACACTAATATAACTGAAATCTGACAACTCAGTACACATATAATAACTAAGCAAATGAAAGACAGTAATGAGTAATGAGACAGATACAAGAACCAATGAGTAGATTCAGCTTCCTTTTTGTGGGCTATATGCTCATGTGAGACCATTGAGACTTGATCTCTTAACCTATGCTGATCATTAGCCTTACCTAGCCATAACAAACATAGACTAACTACTCCTGCCAGAACTATAGATGCCTGACTTCTTTTGAACCTTGCCATCACACTCCCAGAATGAGCATGATATCATGCTGATACCACTGGGAAGTGTAATACCAATCTCCAGAATCTTACAAGTATACGTTCAGGTAGTTCTTTCACATTTGGACTTCTCATTTCTAAGTAATGCTGCACCATCCATAATCTGCTTCTCCTAGAACTCTTGTGCACTATCAAGGTACCTTCAGAATGAGCATGTAACCATGCTAATACCACTGATATGTACCCTAACAATACACTTTATAGAACATACCAAAAGAGATAAACAGATATGTGCAGGGTCAAACCATATGAAACCATCAGTCTGGTGCTCTCCTCTTAGCTATTCTGATCCTAAGATTAGGAGTTTGATTTTTATCAAGATTGATTAACCTCCTCCCTGCACTAGGCAGTTCAGAGAATGAATGAAATTCTGATGTACCTGCAAAAGAAAAAACAATATTAGCTATAAAGTCTACCACAACATTTCCTTCTCTGAACACATGCTGAATGATCACATTGAAATTGTTTATCATCTCCATAATCCTCTGCACTTCCTGACTAATTGTCCATGGAGTATCCCATTCATTTTCAATCACCTTCTTCATCACTAATGAATCTGTCTCCAAAATGAGAGGGTGAAGGTTATGTTCTACACAGTACTCCAGCCCTTGAACAATAGCCCTTGCCTCAGCTACTACATTTTTTGTCTCTCTCAAGTTCACTGCCCTTGCATAAATTAAGTCCCCTTCATCATTACTCGCACAAAAACCAAGTGATCTAGGACCTGGATTACCCATTGATGCACCATCTGTATTGCAATTATACCATCCTTGGAAAAGAAGTTGCCAAGTAATTCTTCTTGTAATTATAACAGGTTTGTATCCTTCAAAATACTGGATCATATCTGGCCATAACAAAGGAATATTAGGTAGCCAACCATACCTCACCTTTGCCAAATAATGTAATGTTCTATTAACTTCATGGATCACCCTATGTGTAGTAACTGAACCTCCATATTTTCCTGCATTTCTCTTCTTCCATAATTTCCAAGTAATAATAGCTGGAACTGCTTGAAATAGTGGCTTTAGTTTTGGACAACACTGTGCATTCCACCAGTGTCTGATGACTTGCTTCAATTGCACCAATGGCACTGTGATTCATGCAGATCCCATGAACAAATTTCACACTTTAGAGGCAGTAGCACTTGTAAAGAAAATATGCTGTATAATTTCTTCTTGTGGTTGTTGACAACACCAGCATCTAGACATTACCATCTATCCTTGTCTCCTCTAAACATCATTAGTAGCTATTCGCCCCCTCCATAGTCTCCATAAAAAGAAAGATATCTTGAAAGGAAGCCCTTTATCCACATATGCTTGAATTCCTGATTAGAATAAGATCTATGTCTTATAATTTGCTAAGCACTAGTTACACCGAACATACCTGAGGTAGTTGGCATCCAGTATGGCTTGTCCCAATGTTCCTCATTGCCCTCATAATGTATATTTGACCTGACATGATCAGCAATCTCCTTAGTAAAGTTTTGTTCCAGTAGATCTTCATTCCATGTTCCTTCTAGTCTTAATTCTGCTAAATCTTGTAGCTCTTCATTGATAGGAAAATCTTCATGAAGTACATGATATAGAGCTCCCAAACCTGTCAATTCTCATGCCATATATTTGTTGTTCCACTCTTCAACTCCCATAGAATCCCATGCTCTACTTCTTCCCTAGCATTTATCATTTGCTTCCAAACATAGGATCCTCTTCCAAAATGGACTACTGTTGGCAGCTCCTTCTTACAATATTTGTTCCACATGAAATTGGACCACAGAGACTTCGTGGTTCTAAACTTCCACCAAAGCTTAGCAAAGAAAGCCTCTGAGACATCATTTAGAGATCTGAATCCCAATCCCCCTTCTTCTTTGGGTAAACATAGATTTTGCCATGAAGACCGGTACCTGCTTCTTCCCTCCTCCTTTGTACTCCAAAAAAATCTTACAAACGACTTATGCAGATGTACTAAAATTTTCTTTGGAGGGTAATTCCTTTGATTGAATTACCACTTATGTTCTTTTTCTTGTAGCTAAAATAACCCATCAATATGCTAATAATTAGAAACCTCACAAGTAATTAACCGGCAATCCTTAATCATAGGCAGTAGGACTCTCCCACTTAGCCTAAAGCCATTATTACATAAATTATGGAATTCACCAGGATCTTTTATCTCTTATTAACATAACCTTGCGCAATCAACCGCCAAAATTCTCAGAATCTATCTGTAAAACCCTCTTGTTATATTCTGAATCATCAACCATATTCACACGACCGATCTCTTTGCTGTATAGCCAATAGAACCCTTTTGCAGAAGCTTTGCCAACCATGCGATCGCCGTCCTGCTCCCTGAAGATATTACGCCTGCGGAATCTATATGCCGACGTCTTCCAATGCTGCTACACGGGGTGCAATCACCATGACATTAATGACCCATCATGAGTCTAAGCTCACTCCCTAGGCTGCACGAGCCCATTCACCCCTCGTGGACATCAATTAAATGCGGGGCAACATTATTTCTATTCAAAGCTAGGTTGTATCCCTCTCCATTTCTAGCAGCCCCTTTCCGTTATATCAAAATCTCCTTCCGCCTAATAGCCCATACTCTAAATTAATCCGTAAGCCTAAATCACCAATCACTAAAATTCCCAAATTACTCCAACTCTCCCATTTTGGTGAAACTCACCCCTTTAGTCGACTACTCGACCTTTGCTTCTTATACCTGGCCTTCTAGAAATTTTAACTACTGCCTGACACTCCCCACATGCCCCTTCTCGTCCGTTGCTTCTTAGTTATTGTCTTAAATAAAATATATCTTCGTGGCACTTGAACCCACAATTGTTGCTAACTTTACACCTTTCGGAAGATTATCTTCCTCATACCGTCGACATTAGAAACACTGATTAGACTTTGAACTACCGCACCCTGCGGTATCTGACAGCCGCATTTTCAATACTATTTCCCAATAGCTTGCCGCAAAGGCGAATTGTACAAGATCATAACACCGGCGAACTTAGTACGTTCAATTAGGACAACGACACCCCGTCATAGAAGAAGCTTCACCATGCTCGCAAATACCAAGTCTCATTACTCTACCAATCCATATCTGACCATTCTTAGTCCGATTACCTTTCCCCTGCTGGGAATAAAATATGGAATCTCTAGATTATGTACTGAGTCAATCTCCCTTCCAGTCATTCACCAGCCTGATACATAGGAAAATGTCCTACCATTATATCAATACTGCAGAACAATAGTTTATAGCATCATGGCAACTTGTGCCTAGCCTCAGAGCTCTCAGAAGTACCGCTACTGAGCTAAAACGACAGAATATCCTTCCACAGGGCGACGATAATAGCTCAGACAACTATACAGGGAGAAACAGCCCGCAATGCATTGGTAGTACCATAACAATTCTTCAATTCTCGAATTATAAGAAGTGGTTCACGTCCCACAAGATAGGCATAAGCCTCCATGGATCAAATCGCACGATGAGGAACCAAGAAGGGAAGTACTCCTAACAGTCTTGCAGCCTCCTGAGGATAAGTACAGACGTCTCTGTACCGAGCCGCGAGACTCTACTAGACTTGCTCATGACTCATGAGACCCTAGGAACCTAGTGCTCTGTTACCATGTTGTCACGACCCAAAATTCACTAGGGATCGTGATGGCACCGGACAACGCTGTCAGGCAAGCCAACCAATAATACTTAATTAAATTCTCATTTTAAATATTTCTGAAACCACTTCTTTTATACGTTTAAGCAATACATAATAAATTCCACTGAAATAATAACGAAACATTTGACAACTTTTTATTTTCTGAATAAACCCACAGACATTCCAAGAACCCGGTGTCACAAGTGCATGAGCAAATTTCTAATAAAAATCGAATAAAGTATAACAGCTGTCCGGAATACAATTGGATAGAAAATAAATAGAATCCTGAGAGAAACTATACTAGATGCGGGTCGCCTCGAGGAAATACAGCTCACCTAGTCTCCGTGTCAACCTTGCTGCTACGTCCACTAGGCCACTAGAGATATATGTGCATGTGCAACAAAAATGTACAGAAATGTAGCATGAGTACAAAAAATAACGTGTACTCAGCAAGTATCTCGCGTAATCTCGAAGAAGTAGAGACGAGATGGCAACTTCGACACTTACTAATGGTCAATAGATAATATTATTAAAGCGATGACTCACGAGTTTATTAAGGACAACAGTAGATTCAAATGCATTACTAAACAGGTAAAAGTTCCGTTTTATAAAAGCCTCCGGATTCATAATCTATTAATTAACAATTATCTCAAGTCGGGGAGAGCATATGGCAATCAATAAATCTCAAGGCAAGCAATACAAGCATGCGCAACTCATGCCGAGGTCGTACGGCCCGATCCAACATAAATGTAAATTGTGCACTGCCGAGGGTCGAATGGCACGAAATATAGATGCATCTATTACCCCGCTCGTGAACCATACATGCGACGTGGTCAAATTTAAATAAGCAATCATCCAGCTCACGAACCTTACATGCGCCACAAGTACACATAGAAATACATGAACAACATATTAAGAATTTATCGAGGAACATTCATCCAATTATAGCCAATTCTCTTTTAACAATTTGAGAAAATGAAGTGTAATACTTTTAGAAGTTCATTTACTAATTCGACAGGATTTAAGCAATTCAATTGTAACCAACATTACAATTATTCCAAGTACAACATATTTTTGGGTCCTAAACTACCTGGACAATAACATAATAGTAGCTACGCATGGACTCTCGTCACCTCGTGCGTACATAGCCCCCATAAATAGGGGCACATAACCAATTAACTCACCTATGGGGACAATTCCCTCTTACAAGGTTAGAAAGGAGACTCACCTTGCTTTGAAGATCCATAACCGGCATTCCACGCCCTTTCGAAGACTTGAATTGATGCTAAATACTCCCCAAACTAGCCAATGATTATGCAAATCTATTAATATACGATAAACTACTCGTATTACTCCAATTTATAACAATTCCTAACCCCGATCATAAGGTTGACAAAAATGCCCTCAGGCCCCGTACCTGAATTCCGATTTTTTTTTGAAGATTAAGTTTGCCCATGACTCCATGAACTCAAATATATGATTTTCCCTTAATTACATACCTAAAATCGTGGTCAAATTCCAAGAATATCAATTTTCTAGGTTTTTCCTCAAACCCCAAGTTCTATAAATTTCCATGTCCAAATCAGTATATAATAATGTATTTAAGTCAAAACTAACATAAATTACTTACTCATGCTTGGTGGTAAAAATGGCACCCCATAGTACTCCAAATCGACTCCAATGGAAGAAAATGGGATTGAAATGAACCCAACTCCCGATTTAAAAGAACCTCACTGCATCTAGCATTTCCGCATCTGCAGTCAGAGGACCGCATCTGCAAGAAATGGACGGCATCTGCGAAAATGGGCCAAAGACCTGGGACCGCATCTGCGGTCTCCAGGCCGCATCTGCGGAGCCGCTTCTGCGGTTCTTGGCCTGGCTTACCTGAGCCGCTTCTGCGATGCAAGAATCGCATCTGCGGTCTTGCACCTGCGGTCCACCAACCGCAGGTGCGGTTATGACAGAAGCAGCAACCTTCAGCCATTCTAAAAATTTCATTTCCT
Organism: Nicotiana glauca; assembly: GCA_026770625.1. Lineage (NCBI taxonomy): Eukaryota > Viridiplantae > Streptophyta > Magnoliopsida > Solanales > Solanaceae > Nicotiana > Nicotiana glauca. Next base: position 27,438 of record MU691794.1, read on the forward strand.
CCGTTAACCACCCAAAATCCACCTGAGGCCCCCCGGACCCCAACCAATCATACCAACCAATCCCAAAACATATTACGGACTTGCTCGAGGCCTCAAATCGCATCAAACAACGCTAAAAACCAAGAATCGACCTCTAATCCAAGCTTTATGAACTTTAGGATTTCAAACTTTTACTTTCGATGTTTAAACCTACCGAATCACGTTTGATTGACTTCAAATTTTGCACATAAGTCATATTCGATATTGCGGACCTACTTCAACTTCCGGAATCGAATTCTGACCCCGATATCAAAATGTCCACTTCCGGTCAAACTTTCTCAAAAACCTTCAAATTTCTAACTTTAGCCAAATTACTCCAAAATGACCCACGGACCTCTGAATTCACTTCTGATCGCGCTCCAACTCCAGAATCACCATACGGAACTACTCCCTGACTCGGAATCCCAAACGGACATCGATAACATTGAAATGCACTTCAACCCAAACTTATAAAATTTCTTCCAAAATGCTAACTTCCACAATAGGCGCCAAAACGCTTACGGGTCATCCAAAACCCGACCCGGACATACGCCCAAGTCCGAAATCATCATACGAACCTGCTAGAACCTTCGAGTCTTGATTCCGAGATCGTTTACTCAAAAATCCGATCTTCGTTAATTATTTCAACTTAAAGCTTCTGAAATAAGAATTTCCTCTCCGAGTCAACTCCGAACTTCCCGAAATTTAATTCCGACTACGCGTACAAGTCAAAATGCCTAATGCCTGATTAAAGTAACTCATGGCCTTAAATTGTTGAATGGCGCGCTAGAGCTCAAATCGGTCGGATCGTTACAAATTATAATCCCAAAATAATTAAGTCTACGTACCAAAAGACCCGTTAGTACCAAGTTTATGCCTCATTGGCATAACCGGGGAATAAGATGCGAGATTTGCCAATTCGACAAATTGTGAACAATTTAACAAAATAGATGAAATGAAAATTATATAAAGTTATACCCCACGCAACAAAATTTGGGAACAAGGCAAGAGTTGTTATTTCGAGAAGGCTTATGACTAATCTAACAAAATAGGTAGAATGAAGGTTGTATCCTAATAATATTGCGCCAGACAAAACTTGTGAAAGCATTTTTCATTCTTGGGGGTATGTAACATCGATGCTATTTTTACACAACTTCCTTAAACGGTGGCAGAATATAAACAATGGTGAGAAATGATACCATTTATGCAACTCTCCCAGCATATCAAATACAGCGAAATACATCTATGTACTTTTTTATAATCGCTGTTTATATTTTGACCCAATTAATTTTTATTTTTTTTTTGGTAAAATAGCTCCGCTAGCAGAATTTTTATGTCGTTGCCAGAATTTTAAAGCATGTAGGCAGAACTCATCCGATATGAAGAAAAAGATTCTGGCGATTGCCATGTTTTGTGGTAAATCTTGATGATCACCATTTGAAAATTTATGGCGATTACTATATTTTTCCAAATTGCGATGATCATCCATTCGAAACTTTTTGGTGGATGTCACATTTTTGTAAATCCTGATAATTACCATATAAACAATTTTGGCGATTATCATATTTTTTGACAAATCTTGGAGATCCTTGCTATGTTTTTGTGACAAATCCTAAGGATCACTATTTCAAATATTTATGGCGATTATATTCGGGAGCTCTTCCCAAAATTTTTGATGAATACTATTTTGGAATCTTTTCACAAATAGCTGGCCTCATTATTTACTTTTAATAGCCATATACATAGATTATATAATAATTATACATAATTGCACACAATTATATACATATAATATACTGATTATGCATATATTATATATTTACCAGCTATTTTTAGTTTAAGTGGTTGAATAAGTGGCTATTTGGATTAATTCTTCTACTATTATTTTACATGGGACCTCTCTTAATAAGGTCAAAATTGAATAATTGCTCAAATGCATCCTATTTTGCCATTCGCATGCATATATTATAACTTCACCGACTATTTTTAATTTAAGTGGTTGTATGAGTAGTTATTTGGATTAATTCTTCTACTATTATTTTACTAAGACTTCTCTTAATAAGGTTAAAAAAACAATAATTGCTAAAGTATCCTATTCTACCATTCACCGTACCTAATAGCATGTTTGGCCAAGCTTCTTTTGAGGCAAAACGTTTTTTTTTGTCAAAAGTGCTTTTTTCCTCTAAAATTAAGGTATTTGGCCAAACTTTTGAAAAGAAAAAAAAAATGCTTTTGAAGAGAAGTAGAAACCATTTTGGAGAAGCAGAAAAAAGTAGTTCATCTCCAAAAGCACTTTTTTGAAAAATCACTTTTGAGAAAAATATACTTAGAAGTTAGAAGCAGTTTTTTAAAGCTTGGTCAAATACTAATTGCTGCTCAGAAATACTTTTTAAATTAATTAGTCAAATACAAACTGTTTTTCATTAAAAGTACTTTTGAAAAAAGTATTTTAAAAAAAAAAGTATACCTTAAAATAAGCTGGTTTTTGCTGTTTGGCCAAAAGGGCTATAATGCTATCTCATTTTGCAGAGGACTGAGAAATAAAGGCCCATAACTATGCAGCCCAATAAAGCAAAAAAGACCCAGAATATTATGGAGCGAAATTTGCGGGGAGGTCCCTGAATACTTGTATTGACAAGCTATACTACCCTTCAACTATTAATTTATCACTATCAACTTAAAATCAAGTAATCAACCAACTTGAATAGATCATCCGTCTTCAAATTACAAATTGAAAGGAGTTATTGGCATACTAAATAGATTGAACAAAAATAAGAAAGCAAATTTAGATATACATTTCTCCAAAAAAGAAAAAAAAGGTTAACTCCAGGTTAACTCCAAACTTTCTCCCTTATTTTGAACCGTTTGGGCTACTACCTCACTATCCTCGGACCAAGATAGCTTCGTAAAAATTGCACGGGCACCTTATTTGGTCGCCCCATTTAACCTATACCCATTTTTTAAAAATTTTTTAACTTATATTCACTTTTTAAATAACTTCAGCCCCCTTTCTCCCCCTCCTTCATTTTCTTCTTCTTCTTCTTCTTCTTCTTCTTCTTCTTCTTCTTCTTCTTCTTCTTCTTCTTCTTCTTCTTTCTTCTGCTGCGTTTGGCGATGCACTGGAATGTGTGGTGGTAACATTCGCTTGCTTGTTCATGTCGAGAATCAATAGCAGTGTGAACTTTTGCATCGCAGAAAGGCACGTATCATTGAAAGGTTGGGACTTTAATAATATTTTGATATAAAAATAAATTCTGAAAAGCAATCCATGTATAACAATTTGCTTGTGCCTAAGGATAGAGCAGACATATGTTTCCAAATGCCGATCTGTCGAAGAGAATTCTTTGAAAGAATAGTTGTTTGTCTCTCAGAATACACACATTAAGAAGAAGAAAAACAAACACACAAGCACTCGAAAGAAAAGAGAACTAAATAACTTCAGCTCTAGCACAAGCACTAGAAAGAAAAGAGAACTAAATAATTTCAGCTCTAGAGTTGAAGTTCGACAATTATAAAACAAAAACTTCAGCTCTAGAGCTGAAGTTCGTCAGTTGCAAAACAAAAACTTCAACTCTAAAGCTGAAGTTCGACAGTTATAGAAAAAAACTTTAGCTCTAGCCAGTTACAAAACAAAAACTTCCGCTCTAGAACTAAAGTTCGTCAGTGACAAAAACAAAAACTTCAGCTCTAGCCAGTTACAAAAACAAAAACTTCAGCTCTAGCCAGTTACAAAACAAAAACTTCAGCTCTAGAGCTAAAGTTCGTCAGTGACAAAAACAAAAACTTCAGCTCTAGAGCTGAAGTTCGCCAATTACAAACAAAAATTTCGCCACTTACAAACACAAAAACTTCGGCTCTAGAGCTGAAGTTCGCCAGTTACTAACAAAAACTTCAGCTCTAGAGTTGAAGTTCACCAGTTACAAAACAAAAACTTCAGCTTTAGAGCTGAACTTCAGGCCCGGCTACTAGCATGTTGAAGTTTTGCGTGATTGTCTTTGCTACTTCAGCCCCGTATGCTTAAGTTATGCGAAAAAACTGGTACGCTTTCAATTTTTTTGCAAAGCGGGCATAAATTAAAATGTGATACAAAAAGCGAGTATAAATACAAATGTCCCGATAGCTTCCTAGCCAAATTTGCCTAAAGATTAAGTTGACCTTTTTTCCAATCCAAATCACCTTAATCAAGTTGCTTAAAATTTCCCAAATCTACCTTGTTACTGATTCATGGCTCAAAAAGAGACATAAAATTTTTCTCTAATATTCTAAGGGATCGTTTGATTATCAAGATAAGAAAAATACTCCGATATAATATTTAATATTATTTTATGCTAAATGTAGTCGGCATTTTGTAATCGATGCAAATATAATTTTATGTTATAATTTCAATATTCTCTGACGATCATCCTGATCCAATATAGAATAACTTTGATTTCATCTTTGAATTTTTATTTAGGTTAATAACAATTGTAAAGTTATAAAAGTTTGTATTGTACACAATATATCTCATTCTTAATTCAATAAATTAAATATTTGCTCACTATTTCAAGGGGCTATATCGAACTTTACTTATTCATTAGGGACCTGTTTTTAAAAGTTATATAAGCCTCTCTTAGAGCTAGGGTTTTATTATAATTTTTTTATTTCCTGCCTTAGACAATACTAATTGCGTGAGATTTCTTTTTTGTTTTGTAATTGTATGGTTAAAATTTTGTGAATTCAAATATATAACAGATGAATCCACAAATGAAAAAGATAAAAAGATTTGTGTGAGGCACACAGTAAAATCACTCGGGTGGTTATTCTTTTACTCTCTGCTTCAATTCTTCATACTCCTCACAAACCCGCCGGAAAGTGAAGTTATCCATAATCAACAATGGTAGGTTTTGAACTTGGCTCCGTTCCATTCAATGCCGACGGATGGGGTCCACCAGATTCCTCCATCTCCGTACCAAACCAAATCTCTAACGCCCCCTTCGCTCCTTTCTCCCGCTCCGACAAGCTTGGTCGGATCGCCGACTGGACTCGCTCTCTTTCAAACCGACCCGGATCCAACTCCAAGCAAAACCCTACTGATTCCGCCTTCGACTTCTCCGGAGACGATTCATTCGCTACCCTCGCCGCCGATGAAGACTCCTCTTTCCGCCTCGTCGACAATGCTGCCAAATCCCATCACCACGGGCAACACCGCCCGAAATTCAATCCTAGGTGGCGGTTCAACCCTCACCATAACCGTTCTCAGCTTCCCCAGCGCCGCGACGAGGAAGTTGAGGCCCGAAAACGTGAGCAGGAGAAAGAAAGAGCTCGAAGGGACAGGCTGTACAATCTCAACCGTTCGGGAACAAACGCTGGACAGAGAAGAGAATCTGCTGTGTTCAAATCATCAGTTGATATCCAACCTGAATGGAATATGCTCGATCAGATCCCGTTTTCAACTTTCTCCAAGCTTTCCTTCTCCGTTCCGGAGCCTGAGGACTTGCTGATCTGCGGCAGCCTTGAGTTTTACGACCGGTCCTACGATCGGATTACTCCGAAGAATGAACGTCGTCTGGAGAGGTTTAAGAACAGGAATTTCTTCAAAGTTACTACTACGGATGATCCTGTTATCCGCCGTTTGGCTAATGAGGATAAAGCTACTGTTTTTGCAACGGATACGATTTTGTCTACTTTAATGTGTGCTCCTAGGTCTATTTACTCGTGGGATATTGTAGTTCAGCGTGTTGGGAATAAGTTGTTTTTCGACAAGCGTGATGGGTCCCAGCTGGATTTGCTCTCTGTTCATGAAACTTCCCAAGAACCATTGCCTGATGTGAAGGATGACATTAATTCAGCTCATTCGTTGAGTGTTGAGGCTGCTTATATCAATCAGAATTTCTCGCAACAGGTTCTGATAAGAGATGGGAAGAAGTTGAATTATGATGAGCCTAACCCGTTTGCAACTGAAGGGGAAGAGGTGGCGTCGGTTGGTTACAGGTACAGGAGGTGGAAGTTGGATGATGATACCTTCTTGGTGGCGCGATGTGAAGTGCAGAGTGTGGTGGAAGTCAATAACCAGAGATCATTCTTGACTCTGAATGCGCTGAATGAGTTTGATCCTAAGTACTCTGGGGTTGATTGGAGGCAGAAGCTTGAGACGCAAAGGGGTGCTGTGTTAGCTACTGAGTTGAAGAATAACGCGAATAAGCTTGCGAAATGGACTGCACAAGCACTGCTAGCTAATGCTGATATGATGAAGTTGGGTTATGTATCAAGAGTCCATCCTAGGGATCATTTTAACCATGTGATATTAGCTGTTGTTGGATATAAGCCTAAGGACTTCGCTGCACAAATCAATTTGAACACATCGAACATGTGGGGTATTGTGAAAAGTATTGTGGACTTGTGTATGAAGTTGAATGAAGGGAAATATGTGCTTGTTAAGGACCCAACCAAGCCGCAGGTTAGGATTTATGAGGTCCCTCCAGATGCATTTGAGAATGACTATGTTGAGGAGCCATTGCCAGAAGACGAACAGGTTCAGCCTCCTACAGAGGATGCGCAAGTCGCTGAGGCAAATGGGGCTGCAAATGAAGTGGAGGACAAGGAGATCAGCACTGAAGCTGCATAAGGGTAATCTGATACTGCACTAGGATAATGATTCTTCCTCTCAATATTAGTATTTTGCCATTGAGAATTATTGCCCTTAGATAGTGTGACAGTACTTTACGTCTTAATTATTTTCACTTTTGCTATTCTAATACAATGATTGCTCTTGGATAATGTTGTCTCTTTTGAAGAAGGTGAGGAAAAACTTTTTCCAAAAAACATTCGTCGTGCTAATAGCTGATTTGCTTGGAAACTTTGATATTTGCTTTTTCTTTTAAATGAATTAGCCATGATGTGGCTATGAGAACCGCTATTCATTTACAACTTTTAAGCCACATAGTTGCTGTTGATGTTATGTGAACAGATGCTATTACCTGTTTATTAGTATATTAAGGATGTATTCATACTCCACTTTCCTCCAAGAGCGTGGAGTCTCTGAAAAGGAGGAAACTGAATCATAAAATTTTTATATTGGATAATAGAAGACATAATAAAATTGGGAACAATGAGAAAAATGGAAGTGAATTGAAACACCTTGGTGTCAGGACACTGTAGCCTGTAGGGGTGCGTCTTTAGTGGAAAAAGGACACTTTATGTCAAACTCTTGCTTGCTTTCAACTACTTCACTCCCTATTTAAGAAAACAAGAAAATCCTTAGTTACAGGACTTGACAAGAAATTACCTTATAAAGATTTTACAAGGCAAACCTATTTGCAATTAGATGGACTTAATACCGACATTGAGCGACTTTTAGCTATTTGTAGAGCATTGTGGCTGAGTGGAGTTTCTGGTAGATTGGTTGCAGTGGCCCTTGTAGGGATAGCAGCTTGGTTGTGGGTCGTGCGTTCCGGGGCTGTGTGCTGCATTTATGTGAACCGATGTACTGCCTATTGGCTGATGCAATGAAAACTGGATGTGTCTGGGTGTTGTGGGCTAGAACGATGGGTGTGACAAATAGTTGTAGATGCGCTTGTCAGTTATCATGGCCAAGGTTAGGAGGTTGTACATGACAGAGGGCGCTTATACGCTTCTTTTACTCTGTAATGAGTTTCGACCCATGATTCGTGGACAAATTTAAAATGCAGCTCAGGTGTGTTAATTGTGCATGTGTTATGCATTGGTTTTTTGCCGTACCTATAGAAGCTACTGTGGCTGTTTGCCTTCATGCACATGCTGTATATTTGGGCCCAACTAGGAGAGTATAGACAGAAAAAGGAATGTACTCCAACGGATGCTAAAAGAGTAGATTAATGCAAAGCTGATAATCAATGCTCTTCTCGAAGCTAGTTGTGGATTTCTTGGATCTGCTTTTGGTAACCTCTTCGTGTAGGAGTCTTGTGGATCACTTCCTGTATGCATCCATATACTTACAACCAACCCCCCAATCTCAGGTTTTGTGGAATTTGATTTTGAAAGTTGTTATTGCTTGAGCCAAAAGGCTACAAGCTCTTTCACAAGGTCTGTACTTTTGTTAACCTGTGGCTTTGCGGAAAACTTTGGGAGATCTTGGTTTTGTATAGTTATCAAACTGCACGCAGTTTCCATTGTTCTGGTTTCCGTGTCCTAATTGAAAAATGAGTTATGATTTGTTGTACTCTGCGAGTTATTATTGTTGGTTTTTTAACTATATGAATTCTCACTTTGACTCGGCCATTTTTTTGAGGGTAAACTCTTGTTGCTACAATTTAATTTGGAATTTCTTTAGTGACATTTCCTAATGTAAAGTAATGAGCTACTCTATCATATTCAAGACAAAGAATTTCATAGAAATACTCAATTTTGTTCCCCTGATGACTTACTAGTACGTTCCAGTTTGAAGATGCTGATTGTTTTTCTTGCCATCCAGGTTGGCCGGGGATAAAGTGATACTGGTTGAAACCTCTTTTAGATCTTGAGCTTTCTCTATTCAACAGCTTTGTGAGGTGACTGCGTTCTTGTGTCTTTCGAAATAGATTAGAAACTAGGCATCTTGTCGAGAGCTTTTTACCATTTTAACGAACTTGTTCGGCTTCCTTTCTCCCACCTACTGTAGTAGTTTTGATGATTATGGACCTTTGTCAAGGTTAATTTTGTGATAGGTTTCTCTTTTAGTTGGATTTTTTAAGAAACGGCTTTTCATTATCGTTATATATGGTTCTGTGATGTTATAGATCATTGATTTTTTAGCCCTGGGTTTGGTCTGACAAAAGCATGTATAAGTTAGAACCCTGCCCCAAACAAAAGTTTAAACTTTTGACAAGGGTAAAGGGACGGGCTTATTATCCACTTATTTTCAATTGTGTCATGGTGATTTCTCGATCAAGAAAAAGAGATTATTGACCTCTTAAAGGAATTGCTTCGATAGATTTTTTGTATTTAGTCATACGGAATCTGTTTGCTTAGGGGAAATACGAAGAGTTGTGTGCAACAAATGGTTCATGAATAAACTTCGGCCTGTTTTCCTACTTTGGTTCTGGTCTTAATAATCACGTAAATCAACATTTATAAAATTAAAAGCCGTTAATACTAAGACAAACTACAGAATTGCCACAGTCAAACTCTTGGAAGGCAACATCACAGTTAGGTGATGTTCTAAGTGCTAACTTGTGTGGCTTTGCGGTGAAGTTTAATTAGGTGTTTGGCCATGACATATTTTGAGGAACCATTGATAAACTGAAAGAGCATTTCTTATTCGTGAATTTATAAGGCAGAATACATAACTGGACCCTTAAACTTGACATTTTTTGTCACTTGGACACTTAAACATAGAGTTGTTCATATTAGGCCCTTCAACTAAGCCACATTTGTGCCAATTAGATACTTTTTAGTGACATAATTGAGTGCGTAGGAAAAGACGCGTGAAAAGGAGAAAAAGGTTATGGATTATTATTATTATTATTATTATTAT
>MU691795.1:7830-94562 GCA_026770625.1 Nicotiana glauca
TCTTGTTGATGTCTTGAGCCGAGGGTCTCCTGGAAACAGCCTCTCTGCCCACGGGGTAGGGGTAAGGTCTGCGTACATATTACCCTCCCCAGACCCCACTTGTGGGATTATACTGGGTTGTTGTTGTTGTTGTTGTTGTTGCATCTTTCATACCTAGCCCTCCTAAATCTTTAGGCTTAGTAACAGTGTTCCAATTAATGAGATGCAATGTCTTTTGATTTGATGTATGAGCTTAAGGGTTTTAGTGGGGAGTAGTGTATATTGCATGGCATGATCTGGAATCGAATTAAGGGGTAGAAAGTGTTAAGGTGGTTCTCCCTGCTATATTAAGATAGTTGATTTTCCAATTTGAGAGTTTGGCCCGCATATTATCGATTATAAACTGGTAGTCACCTGCTTTGGGGGCATTGTTGAGGATAGGAAAATCTAGATATTTACCAAAATTATTGGTTATATTCAAATTGGAGCCTGAGGCAATTTCTTTGGAGATTTGGGTAGGACAGTTATGGGAGAATAAAATCTTAGATTTCCCTTTATTGATTTTTTGACCAGATAAACTGCAAAAGAAATTGAGACAGTTATTGAAGGAATTGAGGTTTTTTTTATCAGTTTTAGCGATGAGAGTGAGATCGTCTGCAAAGAACAAGTGGGATATGCTAGTGTGATGATGGTTAAGGCTAATAGGGTCCCAATCATTGATATCTACTTGGTGGGAGATTAGACGGGAAAGCATTTCCATACACAAAATACATATAAAGGGGGATAGGGGATAGCCTTGCCTGATTCCTCTACGAGGAGCATAAAAAGAGGTTGTGGTTCCATTTACCAGAATGACAATGTTACTAGTGCTTATACAATTCATGATGAACTTCTTTATATTGTTGGGAAATTGAAAGTGAGAGAGGGTTAAGTAGATGAAAGACCATTCTACTCTATCGAAAGCTTTTTCCAGATCAAGTTTTAGAATCATGTGGCCTTTTTTTCCTTTTATTTTTTTAAAATTGGCATATCAACTCTTGGATTATGATGGCATTGTCGGAGGATCTTCTCCCTTTTAAGAAACTAGCTTGGAAAGGGATTATGATATGGTTTAGGAAGGGTTGGATTCGATTACCACTAATCTTTGTAATGATTTTATAGATGGTATTACAAAGACCTATGGGTCTAAAGTTTTTCAGATTATTGGCATTGGGGATTTTGGGCATTAGACAGAGATATGCGTTGTTGATTTCAGGAGGTAGAGATTGAGTATTGAATATTTGAGTACATAGGTCGATAACTGATTTTCCAACAATATTCCAGTACTTCTGGTAGAAGAAGGAATGTATACCATCCGGTCTCGGAGATTTAAATGGTTTGAAGGAAAAGATAGCTTTGTAAATTTCTTCCTTAGAGAGGTGTACATCAAGGAAGGAAAGATCAATATTATTATAAGCCTTAGGATTGTTTTGAATAAGGGACAAATTTGTAGTAACATGATCAGTTCTGAAGGCTTTAACAAAGTAATTGAGAGTGTGATCCAAGATTTTGTTAGGATCATTGATCCAATTTCTTAAGTCATCTTTAAAATAGGCAATTCTGTTTCTCCTAGTTCTATTAGTAGCACTTATATGGAAGAATTTAGTATTTGTGTCACCATCTTGAATCCAGGACATTCTGGCTTTAATTTTCCAATATTCATGTTCTAAATTCAGAATGTCCCTACACTCTTGTTGAAGTTTGGATTCTAAAGTTTGTAAAAAGGAACTGGAATGGTAATTGTTAGCATTTTGTATACCATTTAATCTAGCCATAATTCTAGCTTTTTTCTGGTGAGTTTCCCCAAAATGTTTCTTGCTCCACTGGATGATATTATTTCTAAAGCTTGTGGAGTTGTGAATAAAATTAGAGTTGTTCCAACTACTTCTAGCTAAGTTTACAAAATCTGGGTGACGATACCAAAAGGTTTCTAGTCGGAAAAGTCTCTTGAATGAATTACAATTTTTAGGATTACAAGTGATTAAAAGGGGGTGGTGATCCGAGTGAATTCTAGGGAGGTGGGTAATATAAGCCTCCGGAAATAGCTCAACCCAATCTTTGTTATCAAAAACCCTATCTAATCTCTCTAGAATAAGACCTTTGCTTTTTTGTTCCTTTTATTAGACCAAGTAAATTTTGGACCCTTAAAACCTAGATCGATAAGATTACAATGGTTAATAAAGTGCCACAGGATTTCTGTTCTATTATGACTAATTTTCCTCCCCCCCCTAATTTTTCGTCAAAACTTATTACATCATTGAAGTCCCCTCCTACTACCCAGGGACCTCTAATTTCACCATGCATGTCTAAAAGGTTATTCCACATAATATTTCTAAGATTTCTATCTGTACTTGCATAAATCAAAATAAAGTACCAGGATTTATTAAGGGAAAATATCTCAATAGTAGCACTAATTTCCTGGCTTCGACGAACAAAACTATGAACCATGACCTTGGTGTGATCCCACAGGATTACCATGCCTCCTGATTGACCATCAGCTGGTATCTTGATCATATCGGTGAATCCAAAAGGATTGGGGAGTTGAAGGTGACTGCCCATCTTAGTTTCCAGAAGAGTTACCATACTGGGGTGGTGGGTATCTATGAGATCCCTGAAACTTAGTCTATAACTATCATTGTTGCCCCCTATAATGTTTCAAATGATGAAGGTAGTTGACCTATTCATGTTCAACAGTGGTTTGTTCAGATCTCTGTTCTCCCTCATTCTACTTGGAAAGATGGGATTCCTCCTCTGAAAAGGGACGAGGATCATTGCGTGTTTTCCTATGGTAAGGTCTGCTGGAGGCCTTATATCCATTGTTCACTTGTAAAGTGCCTGTGGACAATAGAGAATTTGCTTCTGATCTTGCATCTCCATAAATAAAAAGATTTTTTAGCTTGTCTAGGTTTGAATCCTCCACCACATTTTGAGGTATCAAGTTTACTAGGTCGATTTCTTCTTCCTTTGCTTGATCCATTTGATTTAGAGATTGATGAGGGAGAGGGGTTTGTATGTTTTGGACTTCTGGAACAGTTGGTAGAGTGGATTGAGTTGCATGTGGTGTCCACGGAGTGAACACTGGATTCATAGAGGTTAAGTATTCCGAAGTGAAGAAAGGAAGATCCATTGCCGAAATGGGGTTCTGAATTGGGATGTAGTTGGTTGGCATGCTCCAATCCCCCCTCATGGCTTGGACTTGATTGGTTGTGAGATTTGGAGCTAAGGGATTTAGGATGTTATTCAACCAAATTTGGTTGATGTAGTTGTCCATCGCCATTTGGACACCCTCGGAGATTAGTTGGGCAATATAGTGGGAGTTCTGGATCACGATCAATGTTTCCCTCCCTTACAAGGTGATGTTGAAAGAGACTGCATGGCCTAGCAGCCCCATCTCCACCCAAGATAAGTGGTTGATGGTTCTGTGGAAGAGGCGGTTGGACTAATATCCTTCTTGGTTAATTGTTTTGGTTCTGTTGGTGGGTGGGTTGAGGAGGGTTGAAGTCCATATTTGGTTTGAGAATTACTTTTTGGAGTTGGATGAGATGGTGACATCTCATTGCAGAGATTGGAATTCCGGGCATTCTCACTTGTAGTTATACAATTTAAAGAGGGAGAAGCGATAGGAGAATCGGTGGAGTTAATATTACCTAGGATATCAATGATTGTATTTTTTTCTTGCATGCAAAGTGACTGGGATGGCGTGTACTTAATGGAGATTTCTTGGCTCACGATTGGAATGGGATGGGGTGAATTTGTATGGGGAGTGTCGATGGTCATTATCTCATTGGTTGATTCCTGCATGCCTCATGAGTTCTGTCATAGATTAAATGCAGAGGGAGGGTTTTGGTTAGGGTAATGTTTCCCTTTATGGGGTTATTAGGGGGGAGGTCAGTAGGGTGATCATTAGAGGGGGCGTGATATTGGGTAGGGTAGTACTGCAGGTGGTATTAGGGTTTGATTGGGTGGGGGGATGGTAGGAGTAACTGATGGGGGGGAGGGGGTGGAGTTGCGTGTGAGGGGTGTGTCGTGGGCCCGTAGTGGAATTAAGATTGCCCTCATTATTGTCATTTTGGGGTATAATCGCAGAAGTAATATTATAATTAATAGTATTAGTATTTTGGTTTGTTGGAATATTATTATAATTATTATTAGTAGAGGTAGTGTTAATATCTTTACTAATATTATTAGAGAGATGGTTATCTAAATTATTTTGGTTCAACAGAAGGAATGTGTTCGAGTTTGTAAGGGGGTAATGAGGGAGGTTGATTTGCCATTAATGGAAAATTGTAAAAGATGACCTCTAGATTTGCAACAAAATTTTTTAGAGGAGAGGAACTTACCTGACTTAGCTTCGAAAATGTTAAGCTAATACCTGGGTCTTGGGAGATATCTGGAAATTTGGAAGTCCTTTTGGTTGGATCGCTTTGTTTGCTCCTATTGAAGGGTACTGTGTGCCATATTTCTTCTAGCTTTGGATGTCCCGTTTGAGGTGTTGCCAGGTCTTTGCTTTGTACTTCCTGTTTCTGCATGGGTTTTGGATGGTGGCACTGTGATTTCGTATGGCCTAAAAGACTACATGATATACATAGAAGTTTGTCACCTTCGTAGTGAATAAATTATTTATGAGAACCTATGAAGAGGAAAGGGGTGACAGGTTTGTTTAGGAGGAGTTCCAAACAGAGACGGGCATATCTCCCTCGCAGCGCAGCTGATGTGCAAGCATCAACCTTTAGGAGCCTTCCAATTGAGCTTCCCACTTTTTGTAGAATTTCCTTATCGTATAATTCAGTAGGTAGCTGAGGGAGTCTGATCCAGATTGCCGTATAGGATTGAGTTGCTTTGGAAGCTACAAAGTTAGGAATCCATCTTTGCACTGAGAGGAAGTGACCATAGAGAAACCATGGACTTTTTGAAATACATTAACCATGTTTTCTTCTTTAGTAAAACAAGCAATATAGTGGTCCTCCCCAAGATCAATTAATGGGATGTTTTCTGAAGGATTCCACAAATCCATTAACTTTTTTTTAACAGATCGTATGTGATTCTTTTGCCTTGTAATTTAATGATAAGAGAGAATCTTCAAAGGTGGTAGATTCGTTGTTTATCTTCATTAATGATAGGTACAGTGATGTTGTGTTTCTGGGGAGGATTATGAAGCTCGAGTGGGGATCTCTGAATCATAGTGATAATCCATTTGGGCTTGGTGGCCTAGGCTTGGATCTGTTATAAAGTCTATTTCTTTGTTAAGGAGCTTGTATTTGAAGGAGATGGATTACGTTATCATTGTATTTGTCTCCATTGAGTTAGTGGAGGGGAGTATATCCGGAGGTTTTGGTGGGATTGCTGAAGAGTTGGGAGTTTGAGATATTGAGAAGTGAAAAGCTTTTGGAGAGAGAAGTTCTACCAACTGTGATGTGATGCGCCAGGAATAACTTCAATAATATAAGGAAACATTTAACTCTTACACAAATCACTGATGATGCTCTACAATTCACCTATCTTGCTGCAAGACAAACAAAACACAAATTACTACAACCCATAAAATGGATCCCTTCAAAACTAAATTACTACAATTAAATACGGATGGGGCAGTAATTCCATTAACTCTTAAAGCAGGTATAGGTGGAGTAATACATGACTCAAATGGCTATCGGATCGTAGGTTTTGCAAGGAATTTGAACAATGCAAATATTGTCTAAACAGAACTACAAGCTCTATTCTACGAACTTGAACTAACAAGAGCATACCACTTGATGTCACTGGAAATTAACATCGATGCAATTGAGGTAATCACGATGTTAAAACAAGATAACCCCCTTTATACTAATTTAATTCATGACTGCAGGCACCTCCTGGACCAGCTACTTAATCCTCCTATCATGCATATCTAAAGAGAGGGGAATGAGGTGGCTGATGACTTAGCAAAAGAAGGATGCAGCATGAACTTTTCTACCACTACCACCATTTTTGAACAACCGCCAGATTTTGTTAACATCTTTTGCAACGGGACCAAGCAGGAGAAACTCGCCTAAGGAGGACAACAAGGACACATCACCTACAATGGGACAAACGACAACAACTACCAACTCACTCTAGCGATAATGCACTGACTAGCACTAGTAGCTGTAGAAGCGGTAGCTTCTTTTTATAGTATAACCTAGATGCAACAGCATCACCCCCTCTGTAGCAACTTTATGATTAATGCAATTATCTTTTCGACCAAAAAAACATACTTAACTATCTCTTTTTTCCTTTCGTCTAAACAACATAACTCTTGGTTTATTTCATATGTAACAAAATTTATTTACCTTTATAAAAATTTTAAACTTTGACATAATTTTTAAAATAAATAATAAAGCATAAACTAAGGACCTACTTTATTAAAACGCTAGTATTAAAAATAGGAGTTTCAAAAACCCGCTCTTTCCCACCCGTCTCCCATCTCTTACCCCCAACACACACACACAATTATTTTGACGTGTATTAAGACTTTCTATTTAAAAAATGTTTTTTATTTTGCAAATGATGCATTCTTAGTTAAGGGTTGTTTGATATATATTTTTCATGTGAGAAGCTGCTGAAATTGCAAATCACACAACTGATTTATTCTAAGATTATACAATATTATTAATTATACATGGTTTTTACTGTATAATTATCATATATATTTCTAAAATTTATTACTATACCGTAAGTATAATTGGAATATAGCACTACTATAATGGAATTATAAAATGTATAATAGCTAGTGACAAAATATCATGTATATTACCTACAAATAACTTACATAAAAACATATGCGAAACATCTGATACTACTATTATTATATTAGTTAATATATAAGACCTCTAAATAATTAAAACAAAAATACGTGAATATCGAGATAACATTATTACGCAAATATTAAAAAAAAAGTATTTTAATTTAATTATTCATCGTACAAATAAAAGATAGACGTGTCAACTTATAGTGGATAGCGGTAGCCAATTAGGAAAGTAACATTTTGAGCTAAAACCCCGAAAAGGAACCAGTTTGTTAACGCGATTCTCGTCTCGACCCAAGTGGATTCTTTTGGGTGAAATTTAAAAAAAGCTAGATTTATATGTGGTAATTGAAAAATAGTCACTATTTTAAAAATAATTTCAATTTAGTCATTTTTTGTGTAAATATAAATTTGAAAGAAGACACTGTTCAAAATCCGAAAAATATTCCAGCATAATATACTGGAGTTCAAATTTTTTACATGTGAACTTCCAGCATAATATACTGGAGCTCTAGTATATTATGCTGGAACTCCAATATCTTATGATGTAGTTCTAGTATAAATATACTGGAACTCCATCATAATATGATTGAGTTCCAGTATAATATATTGGTCCAACATAATTTGCTGGAAGTTCATACACATGTGCACCAATCTCCAGTATATTATGTTGGAACTTTCCGTGTTGCAGTAAAATAATGCTATTTTTCAATAACTTTGCAAATGCTGCCTATTTTTCAATTACCAATCCGAAAACTGGCAAGCCCATGCTACTTTTACATTCTTTTGATATATTGAAATTTTTAATATGGTATGTTAGATATTTTAGTTGCTATTGACTGTAAATTAAATAATTCTTCTATGATTTTGTTAAACATTCTAAATATTGTACAATTTATGTTTTTCCCCATCCCTATCCAACCTCTTTTTTTTTTTGGCAATGAAGAAAACTTTATTCATTACTAAGTAGTATGGTTACATGGCAAGGTCCTCCCATTGGGAACAGACATAGGCATATTAGTAGAAGTAGTGTTACAACCGAAAGAGAACACTTTTTTTTGGCAATGAAGAAAACTTTATTCATTACTAAGTAACATGGTTATATGGCATGGTCCTCCCATTGGGAACAGACATAGGCATATTAGTAGAAGTAGTGTTACAACCGAAAGAGGACATTATAGAGTTTCCGAGCATAGCCAGATTATTTAACACAACAACATTAGTGATGGTAGTCCTAATAACACTAATTCCTTTTTTGTCAGCCTGCACAACATCTCTAAAGTAGTCGGGGACTTCTGAATATATCTGACTATAGTAGACGTTAGCTTGCCGGACTCCATATTGTGCTAGTTCATGTGCTATCTTGTTGCCTTCCCGGAAGTTGTGTAGGATTGGTGGATTCCCCAACATCTTCAGCTAGTACCTGCATTTAGAAATAAATGCATTATATAATGGAGAATAAGCAGATTCAATTAGTGATGATATAGAAGCTGAGTCTGTCTCGATTTGAAGATTTGTGAATTGATGCGCTACTGCTATTTGTAGTCCATAGCATAATACCTCAAGTTCCATATAGAGAGGAGACATGCCATTAGTTGTTTTGGTAAAGCCTAGAATCCAGTTCCCAGTCGAGTTTCTAAACACACCTCCTATCCCTCCTTGTTTAAATCTACCCTTAAAAGCCCATCTATGTTTAATTTTTCAGTTGGTGGATGGTGGGGGTTTCCCATTTGGTAGTTACTTGTAAAGGTCTGTCAAGTTTATTGCAATTGATAATTACTACAATGCAGATATTCCATGGCTCTTCAGATAACATTATTGCAATCAACTGAGTTGCAAAGATTATGAAAGGTATTTTTATTCCTATTTAGCCAAAAAAGCCAGAGAGTAAAAGAGAAGAGACAATCTCATGTTAAAGGGTGGCATAGGAGTTGAGGTTTTTGCTTGTAGAGGCTGTCCAGCTAGTAGGCAGATTGGGTGTCAATTGATTGCATTCTAAATAGGTCTACTAGGTCTATCCAACCCTAGTTATTTGTATTTCACCAGAAAATGTTAATACCAAATATATTTATAATGAATAACTTTAATTGCATTACATGTTTCATAAAAACACAAAATAATAGAATGAATGTGATTGTATTTAATGTTAAGGGATGGTATAGAACTATATTAGTCATTACTTTGTATTGTATTGTATTGTTTAATGAATGCACTATTTGGATAGATTGTATCATTTACCGTCGTTTTATAATGTCACATACCAATAATATGAAGAATAAAGTTGCAACATTACCAAGAGAAAATAGGATATAAATTAAAATTATTGTATAAAAAAGTAGGATAAAGAATAAAATATAATTATTTAATAATAAAGAAGGGCAAGATGAGAGAAAAAAATAAGGTAACGATGCCACCACACCAACTCCGTCCTTTCATAAAGTGGCGCTTTTTGTCGTTACGTAACAACGAATTTAATGATACAATACAATAAAATTTAAGTAACAATCAAAATAAATATTGTATTTAAAGTAACAATACAATAAAAGACAATGGGTAACAACCATCCAAACAAGCTGGACTTTGCCTCAGTGACCAAGCTCCACCCTTTTTTGAATCTTGCCACTTTTGCATGCTTTCTGCACAATTTCGTCTTCATGAATTTTTAATGTGGAAAAATGATTCCGTCTTGCAAGTTCTTCAAAATCATCATCATCATTCGGATCAGACTCTTTCTCTTGATGATCATCGCCTTGGTAAATAATTGCTTGCTTCTCTACGTTAACTATCTAATTGGGGATTTAAGGTCATGAACATACTTCTCACTTCCATTTGTAGGCTTATCCATCCATTGAGGTTGCAGCTTTGTCACGGCCCAAAATTCCAACCCGGTCGTGATGGCGCCTCTCATCAAGACATGGCCATCCAACAGATTAACAATACCTCTTTTTACAGTTAATTAACACGAATGAGTTAAACCATAGTGTACATTGTCATAAATGCGGAAGAAAATGATAAAATAGGGAACCAGCCCAACTCAGTCCGAAATCGGGGTGTCACAAGTCACGAGCATCTAAAGAATCTAAATACTATTATAAGACCAGTAATATACATAATGAAATTTAGAATCAAAGGAAGAGATACGGTGCCGCGAACGCTGACGGTCACCTTGCTCAGCTACGATGGCAAAATCTCCAATCAGCTCAAAACTCGCTACCGGGTGAACAATTATCTGCATCTGCACATGAGGTGCTGGGGGTAAAGTGAGTACTCCAACTCAGTGAGTAATAAAAATAAATAATGACTGAAAGCATGAAATCTCATAAAGGCACAAATAACGCTATCTCAAGCAGTAAAATCAGTTACGCAATAAAACTGTGAAGTAACAGATGATTCTCTTTTAAAAACAGTGAAGACACTTAATTTCAACAAGTAAGGAATAATCAGAAACTTGCCCCTCGGGCTCAATATCAAATTTTCAATACAGTATCAGCCCCACGGGCTCACTCCCAACTCACCAACACACAATATCAGCCTCTCGGGCTCACTCCCATCTCACAAAACACAATATCAGCCTCTCGGGCTCACTCCCAACTGACAAAACACAACATCGGCCTCTCGGGCCCACTCCCAACTCACCTGGGTACCCTGTACTCATTGGGGGTATGTACAGACTCCGGAGGGGCTCCTACAGCCCAAGCGCTATATCATAAGGCCTTAAAGCCTTCACACATTACACTCGAGGCCTGAAAGACTCCTCAATAACACTCGAGGCCTGGAAGCCTCCTCACATAACACTCAAGGCCTGGAAGCCTCCTCACATCACTTAACATATCCTCACATATGGCCCTCGGCCTCAATCAGTCCAGAAAATAATCAGAAGCCCCTTGGGCATCACTAAAACAATGGTGCTCAGCTCAAACAACATTAAAAATATTATTTAAATCTCAAGTGGAGTAAAAATGTAGCTGAGTTCATGAAACAGTATAATTCAGTTGGACTGAGTTCAAGTAATATTTCAATTAATGAGGAAAAACAATGATGGAAATTTACAAAGGATTTCAAATAGTCGGCACGAAGCCCAAGTATGGCAATAAGCCCAAATCATAGTAAAAAACATCAAGTCTTTATCAAGTATGCGGTAAAATATCAACCGGGATGGATCAAGTCACAATCCCCAATAGTAAATGACTCAGCGCTCGTCATACAGCGCGTGTTTCATCTCAACATAGCACTACGTTGTGCAACTCCGGGGTTTCAAACCCTCAGGACATGATTTAAAATCATTACTCACCTCGAACCGATAAAATCCCTCGCTCGCGATGCCTTGCCCCTCAAATCGGCCTCCACGCGCGTCGAGTCTAACCAAAATCAGAGTGAATACATCACAATATGCCAAGGGAACAATACCCAATCGAAAACAATTGAAATATAGCAAAAATCTCGAAACTAGCAAAACCTGAGCCCCGGGCCCACTTCTCAAAAAATTACAAAACTTACATTACCGGATTTCTCGTCTCGCCACGAGTCCGTACATACCAAGAACTCCCAAATCCGAGCTAAAATGCCCTATCAAATCCCAATTTGAAATATTAAAACTCAACCCCTAGCTTTACCCCCTTTTAATGAATTTCAACCAATTTCCATGTTAATTCTACCATAAACTTGAATAATTAGGCCAAGGAACTTACCTCCCTTTGATTCTCAGGCAAAACCCTCGAAAATTCTCGCCCAAAGCTCTCCAAGATGCTCAACAATGGAGGAAAATAACCCCCAAGTCGCGGATGAAATGCCATTTTAAAACCCTTCTGCCCAGGCCGATTTTCGCTTCTGCGGTCCCGCTTCCGCTTATGCGGGACCGCGTCTGCGGCCAAAAATCCACTTATGCGGTTCTCACTTAAAAGCCCAAACTCCGCTTATGCGACTCGGACTCCACTTCTGCGGTTCACCTCGACCGCTTCTGCGGTTCGATTTTCGCTCCTGCGGACCCGCTAATGCAGACCAAGTTCCGCTTCTGCGGACCTTCTCAGCCCATACCAAAAATCGCTTCTGCGCTCCTCCGCCGCATCTGCGGAACCGCTTATGCGGTCCCTTTTCCGCAGATGCGGAAATGACAGAACCAGCAAATAAAAATCTGAAGCCAACTCAAAAACTTCTCGTTTTAACTCCCGATCTCACCTCGAGGCCCCCGGGACCTCAACCAAAAGCATAGACATGATCTAATACCCTATCCAAACTTTCTCAAATCATCAAAATGCCATTGTTAACATCAAAATCCTCAATTTTCATCAAATCAAAGCCTAAGTTTCTTAATAACTTTCAAATTGCACATTCGATCAAAAGCCCGACCTAAACACCTCCGAATGACCTGAAACTTTGCACGCATATCCAAAATCACCTAACGGAGCTACTGCAACTCTCAGAATTCCATCCGACCCTCGGATCAAAATCTCACCTATCAACCGGAATCCGCCAAAATTCAAACTTCGCCAATTCAAGCCTAATTCTACACCGCACCTCCAAATTCAATTCCAATCGCACTCCTAAGTCACAAATCATCCCCCGAAGCTAACCAAATCACTAGAATTCACATCCGAGCCTTCTAACTGTACAGTCAACTTCTGGTTGACTTTTCCAAAAGAAGCTTCCTTCTAAAAGACTAAGTGTCTCATTTCTAACTAAAACCAATTCAATTTTATCTGATTAACTCAAATACTGATATTGAAACATAGAACAACATAATATGGGGGAAACAAGGCGATAACTCACGTGACGATGGGCTGGGTCGTCATATCCTCCCCAACTTAAACAAACGCTCGTCCTCGAGCGTATCCAGAGTTGTCCTAGAAGCCAAACAAGGACTGAACAACCTTACCAGGCATATACCCAGGGTGATCCCACATCACCCTATCTCTTATAGGTCCGACAACACAACATGGCTGAAATTACCCAATCCAATCTAGCCCATAATTCACAGAACTACCCTTTTAGCTTCTGAAACCATCAATACGATCAAACCTCGCACCTATACTTTGAATAGTCCCGAACCAGCTGTAGTGACCCATATTTGCAACCTCAATGATATCATACGATATGCCACATAATCCAACACCTGAAACGATAACTTTTATTCACAGCAGCTGTCCACAACAACCATATACTGATAGAGACCTCTTATTAGCTAAAGCCCCATTCCAACACTTCATATCCTATCAATGACAATGAAACACACAGCAAACCGAAACCATTTCTCAGATCGACCACTCATGAAACCACTTCCTTTTTGACTAGTACCATAGCGGATTTTCGAAACCATACTCAAATCAGAACCTCGCATCAATATTCAGAATAAACTCGAACCTCAATATTATTCTTCCGACAAGCTGTAATCAAATCTGTTCGTGTTCATTAATGACTCCAATGATCACCTCGAATTCAACGCACCACTCTAGTGATATGGCACCTCATCACAGGCCTAAGCCACAACTTGCATAATCTACGCACCAATGATGGGCGGTCTGAACATACTCAAATCATGACAAATGACTCAAAAAAAAAGAGTTGTAACTCAAACTCCTCAGTACCATCACAACACAAGGTTGGGACCCCGTCCCACATAATAGAAATAGAATACCCGAATCTACCCCGAAGGGTCTAATCTCCACATAGCCTCCCTATAATGCGCGATCTTATCCGAACACTGTTACACATGAAACACCTCCAGTCGCAATGCTCAAGATGGATAGCCACGCCCAGATTGGTGTCTGAAACCAAGCAATCCATCACACCCACGGTGAGGCAAGTAATATACACCATTCAATCCTGAAAGGACACAACCGATGTGCCATTCGCCGAGCAACACCCAATACGGACTTTCTTTGGAAACCAGGAAGCAAGACATACCAAGTAACACATGAAAAACTGTTCTCAACATCACACTGTTGCGGCGTATAACCCGATCCTGATAACATACCCGTGGCGGTGTGCCACCCGATCCACACGAATATCTCACATAGGGAGATGCACATCGAGCCAAATTTGCTCATAATAACAAAATACCAAGTATCGGTCGTTAGCATACTGAGTGCATAATGATATCTACATATAGCATCGTAAGCTACAAAACTCAAACACAATCCGAAAATCATGACGCCTCACAGCACAGAAAAGCATCTCATAGATCTCCCCAGATCACTAGTAGGCTCAATAACGATAGATTCAACCTGTCCCTCATCAATACATATCGGGGCCAACCAAGCCATCTCAATCTAAATATGTAGCCACATCGGCCTGCCAACGAGCTCAATACCAAGAAGCCTGAAGCTGCTCCTTCCACTATTATAACCCCTGCCGGAGCCGTACGATACGGTGCCCAGCACCAAATAAATATCAAAATCCACGGTCTCGCTCGGCGGCATGCCGGGCCACAAGGAACGCATCTGAAAAGTCTCTCAATTCCAGAACTGAATCCATGGTAGTAACCTCTATACTGACATCCATCACAAAGATCCTGTTAATAAAAGCAATCCTTGCCAGCCGTCCGCTGGTCTTTGGAACACAGCCATTCTAATAGAACATAACCCGATTCACCTCGAGTACCTAATCGTTCTTCCAAGATATTCTAAAATTCTCCTGTGCCATCAAACACACTCAGATATCAGCAGTCGATCTAGCAAGAAAGTGCCGCAATACGATCGAAGTACCATCAACTTAGTCACATTTCCCTTTTTCTGAAACATATACCCTTGTCAAATCACTTCCGATTAGTAGTACCATTTTCTTGATTACCTGAGGCTACTCGTTGCCTTAGAATTTATGAACTTCTCTTCATAACTGAATTGTAATTCATCTAGCCCCAAACTTCCACTGATCCCATCTGGAGGAAAAATCATTACATATTCCATGCTTCACATACCCATAGAAAATATACTCATCTTCAAACCATGGTAAAACCCAACAAGAGCATCTCTGCCAACTCCATTTGTACAAGCTAAACTGCCAGGACTGAATCCTTCTGTCTAAACCAAGCTGAGCAAGCCGTCAAAACCCCAGAGCATTGCTGCAAAATTACATGTGCTAACTCATTACCTCTAATACACACCAAGAATTAATCATACCCTTACCATGTCGATCCGGTTAGTTATCAAGCTACTCCATTTACCTAAATTTCTTCTGATTCGTCTTCAACTTGATATTCCCCTTATCGTAGGACCTCAATTCCTCAATCTAGGCTTACCGCACGAGACCCAAGCATAAGACCACACTGATAGGAGCCACAACCACTACTCTCTCAAATGTTTCCAGAAACACCACATCCTTGAATACCTTACCCAGAAGAACTCTCTGTGAATCTAACTCTGTTTCATTTACTTTCTTGATGCGGATACATAGATTACCATAATTAATATATGATACCACAAGTCTTGACATCTTCTAATGAAACTTAGTTCCTAACCCCATACCCAACCTTAAGACACCTGATTATTACATGCCAAATCTTGGACATAATAAAACCATTCTCGAGAGTCATTCACTCTTACACATCTGCAATTTACCTGACTTAACGAACAGAACCGCTCGTGCCTTATTAGCACTCTGACACCATAGGATATGATCTCATTCCAATACAAACGAACAACTTCCTTCTCTATACACTGAGCATCCTTTATCAACAACTGCTCAAGACATCCTATTATTTCCTCACAACTACGAAGCACCATATAACCTTTATCAAAATTTTGCTTCACTCGTGCCATCCTCGGCTCGTTTTCTGCAACCAAGATTGATCCGCCAGCATACCTTGAAACGAAAACAACATAGCACATAACCGTGCGATTAGCTAATCAACAGCAACCTCCCCAACTTGGCTTGAAGCCACCTATCAGGACACATTTAATAACCCATAATACTTTTTCTCTAATGATGCCACAATATTATAGTGAGATTAAACTCAAATCATCTACTAGTTTATGAAAACACAGATCCTCGGATACTGAAATCCTCTACAAACCTCACATTCATCCCCACATCAGTTGAGTCCACTCTCTTAAGCGACCCGAATTTTAAAATTTCAACACGTACCCTTCAATTACACATGAGATCTTCTAACATACACATAAGGATCATACCACTTAAGAACACTCCGCAGGATATATCCCACCTGCTTCGCCTCGATTTAGTATTTTAGCACACCTTCCACCGTCATACATATAACACAGCCATTTAGTCTTCTTGAGTCTGAACTCATACCGCCACACATAATGTACTTCACTTCCCAACTAGGAGATACGAAAATATTCTTCATGCGCCCAAAACTCGGGCGACACATCGAATCACAATAGTAATCGAACACTTAACAGTTCACCTATTATCCAGCAGACTTCTTCGTCACTACCGAGTCACATTGATACATCTCGCGGCACTAACATACTCATCACCTGGATATCCAACTGCCATTCCAGCTAATAAGGTCAACATTGAACATATAAGTTCAAAACACTTGCTTACACGATCAACACCTCCGTGCTCAAGCCATAGGCAAGATCCGGCCTCAAGTCCTCCAGACTGGCCCAACATCAAACTCACGGAGATTACATCTCGCCCCCCTCGATCAGGGAAATCACAATCCATCAAGGCACATATACTACTGAGCACTCACGTGCGCATACAGACGTGTGGAAGGAATTTCAAGAGTTATATCTCAAACTGAATCAAGTACGCACGATAAGAATTCCAAGAAAGTGAAGTTTTCCTAAAGGTTCTGCAGCCTCTCGAGGATAAATACAGACGTCTCCGTACCGATCCGCGAGACTTTACTAAACCTGCTCATGACTCATGAGACCTAGTAACCTAGGCTCTGATACCAACTTGTCACAACCCAGAATCCCAACCCGGTCGTGATGGCGCCTCTCATGAAGACAAGGATAGCCAACAGATTAACAATACCTCTTTTAACAGTTACTTAACATGAATGAGTCAAACCATAGTGTACATTGTCACAAATGCGGAAGGAAATGATAAAACAGGGAACCAGCCCAACTCAGCCTGAAATCGGGATGTCACAAGTCACGAGCATCTAAAGAATCTAAACACTAATAAAAGACCAGTAATATACATAATGGAATTTAGAATCAAAGGAAGAGATACGGTGCCGCGAACATTGATGGTCACCTTGCTCAGCTACGATGGCAAAATCTCCAATCAGCTCAAAACCCGCTACCGGGTAAACAATTACCTGCATCTGCACATGAGGTGTAGGGAGTAAAGTGAGTTCTCCAACTCAGTGAGTAATAAAAATAAATAATGACTAAAATCATGAAATCTCATAAAGGCACAAATAACGCTATCTCAAGCAGTAAAATCAGTTACGCAATAAAACTGTGAAGTAACAGATGATTCTCTTATAAAAACAGTGAAGACACTTAATTTCAACAAGTTAGGAATAATCAGAAACTTTCCCCTCGGGCTCAATATCAAGTTTTCAATACAGCATCAGCCCCACGGGCTCACTCCCAACTCACCAACACACAACATCAGCCTCTCGGGCTCACTCCCAACTCACAAAACACAACATCAACCTTTCGGGCTCACTCCCAACTCACAAAACATAACATCGGCCTCTCGGGCCCACTTCTAACTCACCTGGGTACCCTGCACTCACTGGGGGTGTGTACAGACTCCGAAGGGGCTCCTACAGCCCAAACGCTATATCATAAGGCCTTAAAGCCTTCACACATCAAACTAGAGGCCTGAAAGCCTCCTCAATAACACTCGAGGCCTGGAAGCCTCCTCACATAACACTCGAGGCCTGGAAGCCTCCTCACATCACTCAACATATGCTCACATATGGCCCTCGGCCTCAATCAGTCCAGAAAATAATCAGAAGCCCCTTGGGCATCACTAAAACAATGGTGCTCAGCTCAAACAACATTAAAAATATCATTTAAATCTCAAGTGGAGTATAAATGTAGCTAAGTTCATGAAACAGTATAATTCAGTTGGACTGAGTTCCTGTAATATTTCAATTAGTGAGGAAAAACAATAATGGAAATTTACAAAGGATTTCAAATAGTCGGCACGAAGCCCAAGTATGGCAATAAGCCCAAATCATAGTGAAAAACATCAAGTCTTTATCAAATACGCGGTAAAATATGAACCAGGATGGACCAAGTCACAATCCCCAATAGTAAATGACTCCGCGCTCATCATATAGCGCGTGTTTCATCTCAACATAGCACTACGTTGTGCAACTCCGGGGTTTCAAACCCTCAGGACATCATTTAAAATCATTACTTACCTCGAACCGGTGAATTCCCTCGCTCGCGATGCCTTGCCCCTCAAATCATCCTCCACGCGCGTCGAATCTAACCAAAATCAGAGCTAATACATCACAATATGCCAAGGGAACAATGCTCAATCGAAAACAATCAAAATATAGCAAAAATCTCCAAACTAGCAAAACCCGAGCCCCGGGCCCACTTCTCGAAAAATTACAAAACTTGCATTACCAGATTCCTTGTCTCACCACGAGTCCATACATACCAAGAACTCCCAAATCCGAGCTAAAATGCCCTATCAAATCCCAATTTGAAATATTAAAACTCAAGCCCTAGCTTTACCCTCTTTTAATGAATTTCAACCAATTTCCATGTTAATTCTACCATAAACTTGAATAATTAGGCCAAGGAACTTACCTCCCTTCGATTCTCAGGCAAAACCCTAAAAAATTCTCGCCCAAAGCTCTCCAAGATGCTCAACGATGGAAGAAAATAACCCCAAGTCGCGGATGAAATGCCATTTTAAATCCCTTCTGTCCAGGCCGATTTTCGCTTCAGCGGTCCCGCTTCCACTTATGCAGGACCGCTTCTGCGGCCAAAAATCCGCTTATGAGGTTCTCACTTAAAAGCCCAAACTCCGTTTATGCGACTCGGACTCCGCTTCTGCGGTTCACCTTGACCACTTCCGCGGTTCGATTTCCGCTCCTGCGGACCAAGTTCCGCTTCTGCGGACCTTCTCTACCCATACCAAAATCGCTTCTGTGCTCCTCATCCGCATCTGCGAAATCGCTTATGCGGTTCCTTTTCCGCAGATGCGGAAATGACAGAACCAGCAAATACAAATCTGAAGCCAAATCAAAAACTTCTCGTTTTAACTCCCGATCTCACCCCGAGGCCCCCGGGACCTCAACCAAAAGCATAGACATGATCTAATACCCTATCCAAACTTGCTCGAATCATCAAAATGCCGTCGTTAACATCAAAATCCACAATTTTCATTAAATCAAAGCCTAAGTTTCTTAAAAACTTCCGAATTGCACATTCGATCAAAAACTCGACCTAAACACCTCCGAATGACCTAAAACTTTGAACGCATATCCAAAATCACCTAACGGAGCTATTGCAACTCTCAAAATTCCATTCTGACCCTCGAATCAAAATCTCACCTATCAACCGGAATCCGCCAAAATTTAAACTTCGCCAATTTAAGCCTAATTCTACACCGGACCTCCAAATTCAATTTCGATCACACTCCTAAGTCACAAATCATCCCCCGAAGCTAACCAAATCACCAGAATTCACATCCAAGCCTTCTAACTATATAGTCAACTTTCGGTTGACTTTTCCAAAACAAGCTTCCTTCTAAGAGACTAAGTGCCTCATTTCTAACAAAAACCAATTCAATTCTATCTAATCAACTCAAATACTAATATTGAAACGTAGAACAACATAATATGGGAGAAACAGGGCGGTAACTCACGTGACCACGGGTTGGGTCGTCACAAGCTTCTTCTTCTTTTTACTATTTTCTATTATTTTAGACTTCACCTAGATACAAGAAGGATGGTTGAATTGTATCTTGCTTGATTTTTGAGTTTTCAAAGAACCTGGTTCTTTGAATAAGTTTAGCACAGTCAAACAAGAATAATTGCGGAACAATAATCCACACAAGGATTTTTACATGAAAAACCTCCTTGTTCAAGGGAGTAAAAATCACGACTTACCTAGTAGGATTTGCCTTCAAAACTTCGCTAACTTCAAAAAATAGCTTTTAGGCTACAATTAAATAATCAAGGAAACTACCTCTAGTACCCTAACCCCTACAATCAACCCAATTGTAGAAACCCCCTTCTAAATTAACACTAGCTTAGAAAGCGTAACACAACAAAGTCTTAACAATAACCTATTACAAAACTTTCATAAAAGTAAATAGGTTACAACTCAGAGCACATGACTCAACCTAACAACTAAAGAACTTAAACAACTTTATCTTCAAGAACCCGTTCTTCGGCAGATTGGATTGAATCTTCAGAAGTACCTTGTTTCTTTGCTTTGCAATTGTCATAAGTATACTCACGATTTCTCTCAATAGCAGTAGTCTTGAATTGTGGCAAAAGGTCTTCTTTTACAGGTACAAGGTTGGCCAATTTTTTTTTCAATTAATGCTCCAAAATCCAGAGTTTTTCGGTTAAGGAAATCCTTTCTTGTTTAAGCTAGGTCTCCTTATTTACCTCCAACTTGAATCATTCTTGATTCCCACGAGTATTTTCCATATATGCATATTTCTTTTATTACACAAAGTCGTCCAAACGTGTATACCTTCTTAGACGCAAATATATCTTCTAGGAAACCCTACTCGTAGGGGAATGCTGGTCTTTTGCTTCTGATTTGGTGACTTTAGCAAACCTGTTTCTTTTTTCATCTAATGATCTTACTTTGTCACATCTTCACAACAGCAGTTACCCTCAACCCCATCATGGTCCAGATCCAAGAATCTGAAGTCACTGAGGTAGATATGTCTATCCCTTTTAAGTTCAAAGCAGGTCCATCGGCAAAAGCACCAGCACCATTTGAAGTCGCAGTTTTCCCACCCAAAGAACATGTCCCATTTGAAGTAAATGTGGCTGTACCAATCCTAGTGGCAATGTCCGTCACGGCGTTATTCCACACAAAAGCTATACCCTGGGATTACACAACCTAGGCTAGGAGGAAAGGCAAGGTCAGGTTTGAAGAGACTACTGCAGCACAGGGAATAACAAGAATATGGAGAGTCTATACCCCTGAATACCTAGCTGAGTCCAACAAGTAGGCCTCCAACCGGCCACCCATCATCGAGACATGTGTAGACGACCTCTGGAGAAAGATACAAGCCAATGATTATTTAGTCATTGACCATCTAAACAAATCACCAGCACAGATATCCATCCATCCACTCACTGCTGTGAAATTCCAAGACACATAAAAATGCTATGTTGAAGGTGCTAAGTGAAGCCTATATACCAAGCAATATCATTGGCGGGGAAATGGCCAGCATGGTAGGATAGGAATTAGAGAGCCACAAAATCACCTTCTATGAGGACGAGCTGCCACTTGAAGGGTTTGGTCACAATAGAGCCCTCCATATCACTGTGCAATATAAGGACTATTTCATCACCGGGATCCAGGTCGACGAGGGTTCCAGCCTTAATATCTGTCCACTGGTAATGCTTAAGAAGTTGGGAAAAGGTTTGCATGAGATAAAAGAAGGAGCTATCAACGTAAAAGCTTTTGATGGATACCAAAGGGCCACCATTGCCGAAATCATCCTGTGCCTTCAAATGGGACCAACCTGGTTCGATGTTGAGTTCCAAGTAATAGATGTGCCCACATCTTATAACCTGATATTAGGACACCCTTGGATTCATTCTGCGGTGGCGGTGGCGGTGGCTTTAACACTGCATCAGGCCATAAACATTTGAATGGAATTGCCAGGAAGTGATCATTCACGATAATGAAAATAACCCTATATACAGACGTCAAACCATTCCGGCAATAGGGGAAGAAGAAAATTAGGTGGGGAGACCTACCACCACATCGAGTGAGTCAATGCTGTTGACAAATATAAATGGAGAGACAACAACATCGAAAGTATATTGAATTGGAGAGGGTACGAACCTGGGAAGGGGCTTGGCAAGAACCACTAGGGGATAGCTAAACCCATAACACTCAAGAAGCACGACACTAATATCGTCTTGGGATACGAATACATTTGGGAAGAGTTCAACAATTGGTCTCCGCCATGGCGGGTCCTTACTACCCACTAGAACAATCAATACCGCACTTAGAGCAGACTTTCCAATAGCCTGGCATCATCTATGGGACGAACGAAGAAGAGGCGCTCGCAGCAGTGAAAAACTTATTTTTAGAAAACAATGATATGGATTGCTGTTATCCTTGAGGAGGAAGGGGAGGAAGGCCCTTTCATACAGGCCGTAAGTAGAGGAGCACGCCTCAATAACTGGTCTATCAAAACAACCAGAGCTCGGCGAGCCTCGGGGTAGCAAGGCTAAACAAGCATCATGCTCTGTTTTTTTTACTAGATGATTTTCTTTTCGCATTTTGTTCCCGCAATAAGATCTTCAATGTTCAAAACAATTATGAAGTTTATCAAAAACATTTCGACTTTTCTTATGAATCGACACCTATTACTATTTTTCTCTTATTTAATTTATTTATATAGCATTATTATTACTTATTTTGATGAACCAATAATTGTGACATGCAATGAGACAACGTAACAAATAGGCATTGATTCAGAGAAAGATGATATACCAGAGGAAATTGTCAAGAAAATGGAGAACTTTGAGAATAGACCTAAGTCCAACCTGAACGAGATGGAAATTGTTAATTTGGGAGATGCAGAAAATGTCAAGGAAACACGAATCATCGTTCATTTGTCGCCATCAAAAAAGAAGGAATACACAGAATTTTTGAGGGAATATGAGAACATATTCGCCTAGTCATATGATAACATGACTGGTCTAAGTACATCTATCGTGGCCCACAAACTGCCAACTGATCCGACATATTCGCCAGTAAAGCAGAAGCTTAGGAAGTTCAAGCCTGATATAAGTTTGAAAATCAAGGAAAAAGTCACTAAACAAGTCAAGGCTTAAGTTCTCAGGGTATACCCGATATGGTTAGCCAACATTGTACCAGTACTAAAGGGTAAGAGTCTATGTCGACTACTAGGATCTCAACTGGGCCAGTCCAAAAGACGAATTCCCCTTGCAAAATATACACATCTTGATTGAAAGTTGCGCCAAGCATGAACTACAGTCATTCGTGGATTATTTCACTGGTTACCATCAGATCTGGATGGATGAAGAAGATTCTGAGAAAATGGCTTTCATCACGCCATTGGGGATGTATTGTTACAAAATGATACCGTTTGGCCTGAAGAATGCAGGGGCCACCTATATGAGGGCCATGACTACCGTTTTTCACGACATGATACATAAGGAGATAGAGGTATAGGTGGATGACGTTATCAACAAATCCAAGAAGGCCACTGACCACATAAGAGATCTGAGAAAGTTTTTTGATAGATTGCGGAGGTACAACCTGAAACTAAATCCCGCAAAGTGTGTATTTGGGGTTTTTGCTGGGAATCTGCTTGGGTTTATTGTGAGCTTCCGAGGAATAGAACTGGATCCATCAAAGTCAAAGCCATTCAAGAACTACCACCTCTAAAGAACAAAAAGGACGTGATGAGTTTCTTAGGAAGACTTAATTACATTAGCCGGTTTATAGCACAATCCACAGTCATCTATGAACCAATCTTTAAGATGTTGAAGAAGGACGCTGCTACCAAATGGACCGACGACTGTCAAAAGGCCTTCGACAGAATCAAGGAGTATCGGTCAACACCAGCAGTCTTGGTACCACCTGAGCCAGGTAGACCCCTATTACTCTACCTTGCGGTATTGGACGGAGCTTTCGGTTTCATTCTGGAGCAACATGATGAAACAGGAAGGAAGGAACATGCCATGTACTATCTTAGCAAGAAGTTCACTTCGTACGAAGCCTGGTATTCTCTGTTAGAGCGCACCTGGTGTCCTTTGACTTGGGTGGCCCAAAAGCTGAGGCATTACTTCTATGCCTATATTACATATCTCATATCAAGGATGGATCCGTTGAAGTATATCATTTAGAAGCCCATGCCCACCGGCAAGCTAGCCAAGTGGCAAATCCTGTTGAGTGAATTTGACATTATCTACGTAACTCAAAAAGCAATCAAGGGACAGCCACTGGTAGACCATTTAGAAAATCCTGTAGATGGAGAATACGAACCTCTAAAAACGTATTTTCCTGACGAAGAAGTATTATTCATAGGAGAAGACATTGCATAATCCTATGATGGTTGGAGAATGTTTTTCGATGGATCAACAAATTTCAAAGGAGTTGGCATAAGAGTAGTCCTAGTATCAAAAACTAGTCAGCATTATTCGTTGTCTTCCAAACTCAAGTTCCCGTGCACCAACATGGCTAAATATCAAGCTTGCATCCTAGGGCTAAAGATGGCCATTGACATGAACATCCAAGAGTTGTTAGTGATCGGAGACTCAGACCTACTCATACATTAGATGCGAGAAAAATGGGCAACCAAGAACTCCAAGATACTCCCGTATCTGCATCATGTACAGGAGTTGAGAAAGAGGTTCACAAAGATAGAATTTTGACATGTTCCCAGAATCCATAATGAATTTGCTGATGCATTGGCTACCCTGTCATCCATAATACAGCATCCCGATAAGAATTTCATTGACCCCATACTGGTGAAAATTCATAATCAGCCTTCTTACTGTGCCCATGTTGAAGAGAAAGCGAACGAAAAACCTTGGTTCCATGATATCAAGGAATATTTGGCGAAAGGAGATTATCCGGAGCTTGCCAATCATACCTAGAAGCATATGCTGCAGAGGTTGTCTAACAATTTCTTTCATATCGGAGGAATCCTATATAGAAGGACTCCGGATTTGGGATTATTAAGGTGTGTCGATGCAAAGGAAGCATCCAAGCCGCTAGAGGAAATTCATGCTGGGACCTACGATCCACATATGAATGGCTTTGTTTTATCAAAAAAGATACTCTGGGCTAGTTACTTTTGGATGACTATGGAGACAAATTACATCCAGTACGTCAAAAAATGCCATCGCTATCAGACTCGTGCTGACATGATAAATGTGCCGCCAAATGAGCTCAATACAACAAGCTCGCCCTAGCCATTCGCCGCCTGGGGAATGGATGTCATTGGTCCAATTGAGCCCACTGCTTCAAATGACACGGGTTTATCCTAGTAGCCATCGATTATTTACCAAGAGGGTCGAAACAGCATCTTACAGAGTAGTAACTAAGAAAGTAGTGGCAGATTTCATCCGCGACCGTATTGTTTGTCGATTCGGTATCCCAAAGTCAATCATCACTGATAATGGCTCCAACCTCAATAGTGACCTAATGAAAGGAATGTGCGAAACCTTCAGAATTATCCACAAGAATTCCACAGCCTACATGCCTCAAATGAATGGAGCTGTGGAAGCCGCCAACAAAAATATCAAGAAGATATTGAGGAAAATGATAGAAAAGCACAAACAGTGGAACGAGAAGTTATCGTTTGCTCTATTGGGGTATCGCACCACAGTCCCCACTTTGACTGGGGCAACCCCTTATATGCCGGTTTATGGCACAGTAGCCGTCATTCCCGTTGAAGTAGAAATTCCTTCCTTAAGGATCATACAGGAGGCTGAGCTCGACGATGCAGAATAGGTGAAGAGTCGTTACGAGCAGCTAGCTATTATATATGGGAAAAGAATGAGCGCAGTGTGTCATGGTCAACTTTATCGGAACATAATGTCTAGAGCCTTTAACAAGAGAGTCAAGCTCAGACAATTCACACCGAGGCAGATGGTATTAAAGAAAATTTTTCCGCACTAAGATGAGGCCAATGGGAAGTTCTCTCCCAACTGCAAGGTCCATATATAGTTCACCGGGTTTTGACAGGAGGAGCCCTCATACTTGCAGAAATGGACGGGGAAGTCTAGACAAAGCCGATCAATTCAGATGTACTCAAGCGTTACTATGTGTGATCTTTATATTTTCCCTACATGATGTAATTGAACTATGCTTGACCTGATTCCCGTTTAAGAGGGGATATGTTCACAGCCCTATGGGTTCAGTCACAACTCAATAAAATTTTCATCCCCCCCCACAATTGGAAACTGGGGCAGAGTTTTGAGGAGGACCCTTAAAATTTTAAAGTAATTTCGGCCGATCATCACAAGCAGCAGTCAGAAATGTCAAACCCATTAAACTGGGGTAGAATTTTGAGGTGGACCCTTAAAATTTCGTAGCAAGAGAGGTTGCAATGTCTCGAACCGTGTCACAGTCATCGGTTCATCTAAAAATATTTTTATAATACATCTATAGTTTTACAACATCATGCATGTTTATTTGTTTGGCAATGCTATCCCAGTGATACCTACAACATCACTAGATCGAAGCCAAGCAGGTCAAGCAGAGCCAGCGGGGATACGAACTAACCTCCCCTTTTACAAAACTCACGATTTTTCTTTGGATGCAAGCGTTTGGAAATCATCAAACATGCTATACACTCACGAGACAAACATTGTTCAGGAATACAACTCTCAGAACTATTGCGTTTACTCACATTTGCTATCCACACACACCAGTTACATTCTGTATGTCATAGTGTCCCCAGCAGTTACGATATCGTAATCTACTATCAGCTAAGAAAATCCCTGTTACCATTTGCCCTTTTATTTCTTGTATAAGGCTACCATTCTGCCTTCTGAGGTTAAGCTCTACCTCTATATGCATTTGTAATGTATAAGGCTACCATTCTGCCTTCCGAGGTTAAGCTCTACCTCTATCTGCATTTGCATTACATAAGGCTACCATTCAGCCTTCCGAGGTTAAGCTCTGCCTCTATCTGCATTTGCATTGCATAGGGCTACCATTCTGCCTTTCATTTTGCATAAGGCTACCATTCTTCCTTTCGAGACTAAACTCTATCTCCATCTGCATTTCTGCATCTGCATGGCTGAAAGATTTCCACATTGCACGACTGAAAGATTGCCGCATTTGCACGGCTGAAAGATTACCATATTGCATGGGCTGAAAGATCGCCTCATACTGCATTTCATGGGCTGTAAGATTGCCCCATACCACATTTTCATAGCTAAAAGATCACCACTTTTGCACGATTGAAATATCACCATATTGCATGGGCTGAAAGATCGCCTCATACTGCATCTGCATGGCTGAAAGATCACCACATTGCACGGATGAAAGATCGCCAAATTTGCATGGCTGAAAGATCTCCATATTTGCACGGCCGAAAGATCACCACATGCTACTGCATCCTTCGTGGGCTGAAATATCGCCAACTTATCTAAAGGAGTCATCATTCAAAGGCACCATCCTCGTAGCCCGAGAACACCATGTCATGGCCTAAGGATCCCTTTCAATCTTTTGCATATCATTTTTCAAGGGCATCATGGTTCGGAGGCATCATTTTTATAGCCTGAGAGCATCATTTCATAGCTTGCAAATCCTTTATTACATGCTGCATGGACCAGGATGTCATGGCCTAAGGACGTCATCCTAATCGTCCGAAGGCAGCATTCATGGTCCAACGGGAACTTGCATCATGTCTAATTTTATGCACAATATACGCTTGTGTTGTTTCTATTTGTAGGTAAAACTGGCATGCAACGGCCATCCTGGCAGGAGCCCGCTCCTTGCCTGCAGCCACACCAAGCCTAACCATTCCAGAAGACACTCACTCGACCAACCCGAAATATTGCATCCGTTCTTGGAAAATAACCGTCGGCATACTCCACCGACGGATCCTAAACTATATACGGCCTGATTCCTATAAAACCAGGGATATGTAGGCAGCTCAGAAGCCATGGTACGGCCTGACCTCTCCCAATCTATTTCGCTCGGTCAAAATTGGCCATCATATCTTTACTCGAAAATTCTTTTATCATTTTCGGGTAAAGAGGGGCAGCTGTTGACACCTAATTTTTCCTTATATATTTTTCAATATGAAAAATACTTTCAAAACAGCATAGATATGCATATATAAGTATATCCAAGTATTTTATTATTTTTTTTTATAATTTTCAAAGATTTAAATTGATTTATTTTCCCCTTTGTTATCAATAAAATCTCAATAATTATTTCCAAATTATCATTGATAATTTATCTATTGTATTCTCATATTTATGCTAAAATATAGCCAAGGAAATTTTTCGCACATTTTACAAATTTATTTAGTATTTTCTAAAGATAAATTGCATATAATTGCCATGTTAACCTCTTTTAAGATTTAATTGCATTTATGTTCACAAAATTAGGTCTGATATTTTTAAATAATTAATTATGTATTATAAATTATTTTAGTACCTTTAATTTATTTACAAAAACTATTCTATTATTTTTTATAAATCAAATAGGAAAAATTAGCTATTTAAATGTTAGCCCCATTTTATTTTAATTATAGCCTAAATTGAACCCCAATTTAAATACCAAATACCCTGACCCAATTTTCTTTCAAACTGACCCACAACCCATTTTAATAACCCACCCGGATTCCCATTTAATCCTAGCCGTTGATTGCTTAGATCAACTGTTCCTATTAACCCTTTCCTAAATTAATTCCCAACTACCCCCAAACCCTTTTTCATTTTTCCTAATCCGCCGCCTCTGAAACCCCTCCCCTACCAAATTCTCTCTACAACCCTATCAAACCCTATCCGCCGCCACCCTAATCCGCCCTAACCTATGGCCTTCCAAGGTTATCAAAGACTTATGACCGGCCTTTCATGGATCCTTTGTGTTTGTTCTTATGATTTCAAGGTCAGACCATGAAGAACTCTGGTCCAGCCTTTGTTTGATTTTAGTCCCTGACTGTTCTTCTGCCATCTGTGGCATTTCTCCGGCCAGCCATGGCTATTCAAGTCAGACCTTTGACTCTTCTGCATAGATTAATGGCTTTCATGGCCTTTCTCATCATTTGGGGTCCCTCTGAAACCCTAAGCTCTAAGGTTCTTTCAATTTCTTTTAGATCTGCTTCAGGTCTATGTTTGCTTTGAGTTTCTAAATGTTTTTCTCGAAGATTATTTTAAAAATCTTCTTTCAAAACACTTTATCTTTTCCGATTAGGGTTTTCTTGTTAAGTTATTTCGAAACTTTCTCTGATTTTTGACCTGTTCTGCTGTGATTGCTCGTATTGTTCCCCTCTTTGAGTTTGCATGATAAAAAAACCCTAATGTCTTCAGAGTTTTCTTAGTCCATTTGTGTTTATTTGTTTGATTTACTTTTTTAATATCTCTATGCTCGATTGGTGTTGAAAAACCCCAATTTTGGGTTTATTCGAGTTTCTAGGACTATTTATTTGTTTGATTCACTTGTTCATCATCTCTAGACTCGATTGGTTTCAAAACCCCAATTTTTTGGGGTCTATTCGAGTTTCTGAAAATGCTTGTGCAGTTCATCTGTTTGAAGTTGCTCAACTTGATTTGAAATTCTTTTGTTTCAACATCTATTTCTTTATGTGATTCTGGTTTCTTGCTACTCGATTATACTTTTTCAGAAGGGCTTTTCATTGACCCTTTTGCATGCTTCTAGTACACTCTCTTTTCTCTATTACTAAGTCAATGAAATGGATTGTGTGACTATCATGTTTTGAAGGTTTGCTAACTTTGTGTTGTTATTGCATCTTGCTTCTCTTTGCCATAGTTTGGCCTCGCATGTCTAATATTTGTGCACTCTATTTATATGCTAAATTTCCTTCTTGACTGATCTTCCATCTTGGCCTGATTTCAAACATTTCTTTTGTGAAATTTTGATTTCACTCGTCTATTAAAGTTTAGTTGATTCTTTTCCTTTTCTTGCCTTACTGAATCCCTTCCCAAAATTAGTATATTCCTGTACTTGGACTTGATTACTTACTTAATTGTTTTACTGCTTCTTTTATGGCAGCTGCCAGTTTGCCTACAAATTGATTTCCTTCTTTATTATGAGCCTGTCATTGCTCGTTAAGCAGTTATTCCTTAATTAAAGGGAATTACTTGTGTTAATTGATTCTGACTGTGATTATTTCCATGTTTGTGCCAAAGCTTTACTTATTACCTTATTCTTCACTCATTTTCAAAGGCCATAAATACCCGGTACTTCTCTTCTTTCAGACATGAACACATTTAGTTCTGAACACACACTTACACTCTAAAACTCTCTCTTGCTTATTGCTACTTGTGCTACTATCTGCTTAGCCGGCTGAAAGCCAAGGCTAAACTTTGGAGTCATGTTTACTTTCTTTACTACACTTTGCTTCTTTGACTGGTATGTTCTGATTAATTTTCAGCACCAACAACAACATGTTTCTTTATTGTTTCTTCCATTCCTGTTTGCCTCCTGTTTGTATCTGAATAAGTTCCATTATTATGCATGATGTATTCTGCCTTTTCTATTCGGAATTAATGGTTTTGTTATTTACTTATCAAGACTCATGAACCTTATATCCCCACCCCCAATGTGTTTGGTATCTGTGGTTGGTTTGGGGCATGACAACATTAAACATTGTTGTCCATGACCCAAACTTGATCCCCCTAGGATCATGACCCCCATGTTTTCTCAAGTTGTTGTATGTTCTGGTTGGCTTATAGGCATGCCATCATATTCTATTGTTGTACACGCCTAAAGCTAACCTTTGCCTAAGCACATAAGCTCTTTGAATCCTCAATCCCTGACCCCCAATTTGTATGAAGTTATCAACTCTGTATTTTGCTAATTACAATTTGCCTATCACCCTTTACCCCTTTCCTTTTCCCCCTCAGTTTTTAAACTCTACTCCAGCACTTCCACTATCTTCTTAGAACTTAAGGTCTGCCCCCTCTTATGTAAGTCTCGCCTTGGGACTCATGAGTTGCCTCTGAACTTGGACACACAAGGGCTGGAATTTTCACACTGCACTCATCCCTATTCCTGTTATGTAACTTGGGTGTGAGCACTGCCCGGGGTCCTCTTGAGACCCTTAGGGAACTTTAACACACTCAAGTCTGAGAAAGGCTTTGAAGCAATGGCATCTTAAGGCGGTTTATTCCATAACTCAGGGAGCAACTAAGAATCAGGCTTCCTATGGATGTATCTTTTATGTATTATTTCGATGTAATTCAGTATTTTCAGTTTGTAATAATTTGTAATAAACAACGGGGATGGCTAGTGAAAAAGGGTGGGTAATTATGCATATCAAGGGTAGAAAATATGCCTATAGGACTGCCTTTAATTCTGCATATCCAAATTGCATTTAGATATCATGTCTATTGGACTTGCGATTCTGCTTGTGTAATTCTGCAATTTAGAAATCATGCTTATAGGATTTGAGATTCTACATATTTAATTCTGCACAATAGAAATCATGTCTATAAGATCTGTTGTTATGTTTACTCCTGCGTTTTAGATACCATATTATTAGGATCTAAATGGTTAAAATCAGATATCATTAAAATCAGTACCCTTTCGTAGAAATCATGCCTATAGGGGTTCCCAAAGTAAGTAAACAAAATCTGGTTTGTTTCTATTCACACTCAGTGTTAGATATAATGTCCATAAGGTTTAAAATCAGCAACAATACATACCATCACTTGAGGAAATTGAAACTACTCTAATTTTAAAATCAGTCTATTCTGAACCAGTGCTTAAGTAGCTTAATCTCTCCTTGTTAACACAATTTAGCATGCATGCCTATAGGATTTCGAACCATTCGTTTTAAGCTTGACCACGTTCAGAATCAGTAATAAATGCATGTCCCTAAGAGTTCCCTAAGCACTTAGGCAAGCCTTAGGCAATTATAATAATAAAAACTAAACTAGTTTTCGTATTTGTTTAAATGCAACAATCAGCTGGCATGCTTGATTCTTGCTTCCTAACTTAGTCATGTAATAGACCAAGCCTGTTGTAACAACAGTGATATCTTCCCTCAAGTATTTTTAGAATCAGACCATACTTATTTGTTTACATCATGCTATTAGATTATTTTGTTTGAGGAGGTATACTTGAGCCTTATGTGTTTATGTGCATCCCCCTTGAATCTGCAATCTTTTATGTGTTTTGTATGTCGCCTTAGATTTTTACGTTTGAAACTTCAAGTCAGCCTAATATACCTCCCTTTTAGGATTAGTAGTCTTAAGTACCTCCGGGACTGATATGAATGGGATGGGTAATAGCATGCAATAGCGATCGAGACCAATCCGCGCTTTAATACCTTAATGGGTGGGAAAGGTAGATATATATATGATGACCGGTGCGCTAATATCACGTGTATCCCCTTTGTTGAGGAGTTATTACCGGGTATTGCATTGATGTGATCCATATCAAAAGTAGATCCTGAGGGGTGCCTAACACTTTTCCCTTAGGATAATTTCAAGCCCTTACCCTATCTCTGGTTATCAAAAGCATAGTTGTAGTTGAATCTTGAAAGGTGTGAGTTGATCTATACCTAAAATATGTCATAAACACGATTCTGACGCCGCGAGGAGGAAAAAAAAGGGGGCGCAACACCTCTCAGATCGAGGTATCAAACATTTAGTTACAAACTCAAAGACCAGCTTGTGGATTGGCTTCATCTCCCCCTTTTCTACCTTCCTAGCAGTCAACTTTTCCCTTTTTATAGCGTACTTATCGGTCAGGTACATGGAATCCTCCTTTTCCCCTAACTTATGCGACTTCCGTCTCACATAAGTGTCAAAGCCCTTGGTTGGCACTTTCAGAATATCACTCAGTATTGTTGCGTCAAGAACCAGGTTCACTCATCTAACTTCAGTACTCACTTGATCATTCTCTAGCGCTTCAAAATTCATATAAAAATGAAGCATTTCTTCACCATACATGACTGGCAGTGAGCATAGAAACAGATAATTCCATCCTTCGACCTCCAGCTTCTCCAACAATTCCTTCATCCCAAACATAGTCACCACAGCAGGGTCGATCACTATCACGACCCCAGTTCGCCCTCCGTGAACATGTCTTGATGGCACCTAGTCCCTACAACTAGGTAATCCTAACGATGCAAAATTTATACAACTTGCCGAAAACAAACTATCTTGCAGAAGCAAAAAACTGAAAATTTACTGTATATAAGTGCCTCTTGGCATAATATAACCCATATTACAAAATCCAAAACAAACTCCCAAAACCTGGCGTAATATAACCCATATTACAAAATCCAAAACAATCTCCCAAAACCCGGAAACTCACAGGAAACACAGGCTAATAGAAAGGACATACACTGCTCTAACTCCAGAATGTCTACACAACCGAAAGAAAGGAAAGTCATATACTAAAGATGGAATAAGTTAGAGACTTCTAGTCTACAGACGTGGCGGATATACCTCAAAGTCTCTGATAGATCTCTCCTCCGCAAGGATAGTACACCTGGATGGAGGTACCTGGAGCTGCACATGAAAAATATGCGCAGAAGGGGCATGAGTACACCACAACGGTACTCAGTAAGTGCCAAGCCTAACCTCGGTTGGGTAGTGACGAGGAAGGTCAGGGCCCTACTGAGATTAAATAAAATAATAAGGTTGACAACAGTATGAAATAAACAGAGATAATGATATACAACTATTGAGTAAATAGGATTACACAAACAATAATTAATATGCAGAAAATGTGATAACACAGAGTAAATAGCTTAACACCAACACAAATAATGAGGATCTCCCAGGATATCGTCTTGTAGTCCATTTTATCAATATGTCCGAGGAGCTCCCGGGATACTATCCTGTAGTCCACCGTATGAATATATCTGAAGGATCTCCCGAGATACCGTCCCGTAGTCAAACTATGAATGTGAAGGGGGATCTCCCGGGAATCTAACCCGTACTCCCAAAGTAAATGTGCAGGGGGATCTCCCGGGAATCTAACCCGTAGTCCCAAAGTAAACAAACAAGGGGGAGCTACCAGAATCCCACATCCGTAGTCCCAATGTAAATGCACAACCAAAATAAGAGAATATTCAGAAATGAAGTACAACAATACAAGCCACATATAGTTATAACCTAGCATGCTCCACGTAATGCAATTAAGGCAAATTAATCAAGTAGGCAATTTGGATCAACTAAACGTGCTTTTCTAGACTAGCACAGAATATAACGGCAGGTAGAATAAAGCAAGTATGACAGAACTCAATTCAAATATTTTTAAGTAAAATTTTGGGTTTTCGACAATTAGCTCAAGTACGCACTCGTCACCTCACGTGCAAGGAATTCAATTATCAAATATCACATCCTAAGGGGAAAGGTCCACCTCACAAGGTTAGACAAGCCACTTACCTTGAACAAGTGCAAGTCAACCCGAAGCCACGCTTTTGCCTCGAGTATCCAACTCCAAATGGCTCAAATCTATTCAATAAAATTGCATACTGTAAATAATAATTCAAGTAATTGATTCTACAATTAAATTCTAAGCTAATACGTGAAATAATATAAAATAACCAAAATACCCCTTGGGCCCATGTCTCGGAATCGGGTAAAATTTATATTTCCAGAAACCTCGTACTCTCAAA
This sequence comes from Nicotiana glauca, assembly GCA_026770625.1. NCBI lineage: Eukaryota > Viridiplantae > Streptophyta > Magnoliopsida > Solanales > Solanaceae > Nicotiana > Nicotiana glauca. The sequence goes on from MU691795.1 coordinate 42,017, forward strand.
GTCTAAACATACAAAAATTATCAAAATCCCATAACATTTTGACCCTCAAATCATCAATTCTATACGAGAGGATTTTCTAAACTTTTCCAACTAAATTCACTGATTTAATGCCAAAACTTGTAAGAGATTCGAGTTATCCAACAAAAATTGAGTTAAGAACAATTACCTCGTTGTTCTCTCCAAAAATCTCCCGAAAAATCGCCTCAACCGACCTCCAAATTGTCAAAAATGAAAAATGGGAACGAAGTCCCATTTTCAGAACTTAACATTCTGCCCAGGCATTTTCTTCTCTGCAATCGCAATGCACAAAATCCCCACCTCTGATTTTAACACTATGCGATCGCATAAGCATCCCTGCGATTGCAATGACAAAACACCTTACACTATGCGATAGCATACACACCCACGCGATCGCAATGAACAAAAATCCAAACTCCCAAGTTCCTCTATGCGATCGCAATGGTCCTCATGCGTTCGTATTGAACAACTGACCAGCCCCAAAAATCCTTCTATGCGATCGCAAAACCTATCCTGCAATCATATAGAGCAAAACTCTACAGCACTGACCTGCAATTTTCTCCAGTATCCAAAGCCCCAAAAGCCTTCCGTTAGCCATCCGAATTCACCCCGAGGCCCCCGAGACCTCAACCAAAAATACCAATACCTCCTAAAACATCATACAAACTTGCTCCAATCATCAAAACGCCTCAAACAACGCCAAAACCATCAAATTACATCGAATTTAAGCCTAAGTTCTTCTAAAACTTCCAAAACACGCATTCGATCAAAAACCCAATCAAACCACATCCGAATGACCTGAAATTTTGAACACATATCCCAAATCACCTAACGAAGCTACAACAACACTCGGAATTCCATTCTGACTCTCGGACCAAAATCTCGCATATCATCCAGAAATTGCCAAAATACTAACTTTGCCAATTCACGCCTAATTCTACACCGGACCTCCAAAATTACTTCCGGTCACACTCCTAATCCCGAAATCACATAAAGGAGCTAACAGAACCATCAGATTTCCATTCAGAGGCCATCTTCACACTGTTCCGACTACGGACCACTTTCCAATAATTAAACTCTCATTTAGGGAATAAGTGTCCCAAAACTCTCCGAAACTCAACACCAAATGTCTCGGCAAACCAAAATAGCAGAAATGTACCTAAGGGAAACATTAAATAGGGGATCAGGGCGTAAATTCTAAAAATAACCGACCGGGTCGTTACATCCTCTCACACTTAAACATTCGTCTGTCCTCGAACGAGCATAAGGGACATACCTGAGGTAGTGAAAAGATGAGGGTACTGGCTATGCATATCTCACTCAGTCTCCCAAGTCGCTTCCTCGGCCGGCTGACCCCGCCACTGAACCTTTACTGAAGCAATGTTCTTCGATCTCAACTTTTTGATCTGTCTATCCAATATAGCCACTGGTTCTTCAACATAAGATAACTCCTTGTCTAACTGGACTGAGCTGAAATCCAATACGTGCGACAGGTCTCTGTGATATCTCCGGAGCATCGAAACATGAAATACCGGATGAACTCCTGCTAAGCTGGGAGGTAGGGCAAGCTCATAAGCAACTTCTTCAACACGCTTCAATATCTCAAAAGGGCCAATAAACCTCGGACTCAACTTCCCTTTCTTCACAAATCTCATAACGCCCTTCATAGGCGATACCCAAAGCAGCACCTGCTCTCTGACCATATATGAGACATCACGAACCTTCCTGTTTGCATAGCTCTTCTGTCTGGACTGGGTTGTACGGAGTCTATCCTGGATCCCCTTAACCTTCTCCAATGCATCCTGAACCAAATATGTACCCAACAATGTAGCCTCAACCGGTTCAAACCAACCCATCGGAGATCTGCATCTTCTACCATATAAAGCCTCATACGATGCCATCTAAATGTTGGACTGATAACTGTTGTTGTAAGCAAACTCATCCAATGGCAAGAACTGATCCCACGATCCTCCAAACTCAATCACATACGCACGAAGCATATCCTCAAGAATCTGAATAGTGCGTTCGGACTGTCCGTCCATCTGGGGGTGAAATGTTGTGCTCATCGTCACCCGAGTACCTAACTCCTACTGAACAGCTCTCCAGAACCATGATGTGAAGTGAGTACCCCTGTCTGAAATAATAGAAACTGGAATACCATGCAAACAGATAATCTCCCGGATATAAATCTCCGCCAACCGCTCCGATGAATAAGTAGTACACACAGGAATAAAATGAGCGGACTTGGTCAGCCGATCCACAATAACCCAAATGGCATCAAACTTCTTCAAGGTTCGCAGGAGTCCAGATACAAAGTCCATGGTGATGCGCTCCCATTTCCACTTCGGAATCTCTATCTGCTGAAACACCTCACCTGGTCTCTCGTGTTCATACTTCACCTGCTAACAGTTGAGGCATCTGGCTACATATTCAACTATATCCTTCTTCATCCGCCTCCACCAGTAGTGCTGCCTTTAATCCAGATACATCTTCGCGGCACCCGGATGGATGGAATACCGCGAACTTTGGCCCTCTACTAGAATCAACTCTCGAAGCTCATCAATATTGGGCACACAAATTCGACCCTGCATCCTCAATGCCCCGTCATCCCCAATGGTCACATCTATGGAATCGCCATGATGAACCATGTCCTTAAGCACAAGTAAATGAGGATCATCATACCGCCGCTCTTACAGTCAAATAAAGAAGACTGAGAAACGCTAGCTAGGACCCGACTGGGCTCTGAAAAATCCAATCTCACGAACTGATTGGCCAAGGCCTGAACATCCATCGCCATAGGACTCTCTAAAGCTGGTAAATATGCTAAACTCCCCAAACTCTCTGCCCGATGACTCAAGGCATCAGCTACAACATTGGCCTTGCCCGGCTGATACAGAATAGTAATATCATAATCTTTTAGCAACTCTAACCACCTCCTCTAGTGCAAGTTTAGATCCTTTTGTTTGAACAGGTGCTACAAACTCTGATGGTCAGTATAAATCTCACAGGGCACACCGTATAAATAATGATGCTAGATTTTTAAGGCGTGAACAATAGCAGCTAACTCAAGGTAATGGACAGGGTATTTCTTTTCATGTATCTTCAATTGTCTGGACGCGTATCCAATCACCCTACCGTCCTGCATCAACACCGCTCCAAGACCAACCTGCGAGGCATCATAATAAACTGTATAAGACCCCGAACTAGTAGGAAATATCAAAATTGGGGCCGTAGTCAAAGCTGTCATAAGCTTCTGAAAGCTCGTCTCACACTCCTCTGTCCACTGAAATGGAGCACCCTTCTGGGTCAATCTAGTCATAGGGGCTGCAATCGATGAAAACCCCTCCACAAAATGACGGTAGTAACCCGCCAAGCCAAGGAAACTGTGAATCTCTATAGCTGAGGAGGATCTAGGACAACTCCGCACTACCTCTATCTTCTTCGAATCCACCCGAATGCCCTCACTCGATACCACGTGGCCTAAGAATGCCACAGAATCCAACTAGAACTCACATTTTGTGAACTTTGCATATAACTTCTTCTCTCTCAGAGTCTGAAGCACTGTGCTCAGGTGCTGCTCATGATTTTTCCAACTCCAGGAGTATACAAGAATATCATCTATGAAAAAAAACCATGAACGAGTCGAAATATGGCCTGAACACACTGTACATCAAAAGCATAAAAGCTACCGGGGCATTGGTCAGCCCAAATGACATAACAAGAAACTTGTAATGACCATACCAAGTCCTGAAAGCAGTCTTCAGGATATCTGGCTCCCGAATCTTTAATTGATGGTAACCTGAGCGCACATCAATCTTAGAAAATACCTGTGCACCCTGAAGCTGGTGAAATAGATCATCAATACGAGGCAAAGGATAATGGTTCTTCACTGTAGCCTTATTCAACTGGCAATAATTAATACACATACGCATAAAACCATCTTTTTTCTTCATAAGCAAGATAGGAGCACCCCAAGGTGAAACACTGGGTCGAATAAAACCCCTATCGAGCAATTCCTGTAACTGATCCTTCAACTCCTTCAATTCAGGAGAAGTCATACGGTACGGAGGAATAGAAATAGGCTGAGTGCCCGACAACAAATCAATGCCAAAATCAATGTCCCTATCGGGCGGCATGCCCAGAAGATTAGCTTGAAATACATCGGATAATCTCGTACCACTGGGACTGAATCAACAGAAGGGGTATCAACACTGACATCTCTCACATAAGTTAAGTAAGTGGCACACCCCTTGTCAACCATACATTTGAGCTTTAAGAAAAGAGATAACTCTGTTGGGAGTGTGATCTAAAGTACCACTCCACTCAACACGCGGAATACCTGGCATACTCAGTGTCACTGTCTTGGCATGACAATCAAGAATAGCACAATGGGGAGACAACCAGTCCATGCCCAAGATAATATCAAAATCCACCATATTGAGTAATAGTAAGTCTGCTATGGTCTCAAAGCAACGAATAATAATCAAACATGACCGATAAACGCGGTCCACAATAAGAGAATCTCCCACAGGAGTAGAAATATAAACAGGAAAGATCAAAGAATCTCAGGGCACACCCAGATACGGGGCAAAATAAGAAGACACATATGAATAAGTAGAGCCGGGATCGAATAGAACCGATGCCTCTCTATGATTGACTACTATAATACCTGTAATAACATAATTGGAGGCAGCAGCCTTGGTACGGGCAGGAATAGCATAATATCTGGCCCAGCCTCCCCCTCAAGGGCGACCTATATCTCCCCGACCTTTGCCCCTACCCTGCTGGGCAGGTGGGGTAGCAGCTGGAGCTGTGATCATGGCCTGAGAATTCTGAGGGGCACGCTGTGGCTGAGCAGTCTGTGAAGATATACCCCTACTAAGTCTAGGGCAGTACCTAACCATATGGCATGTATCACCACATTCGAAACACGCTCTGGGAGGACGTGGTGGCTATGACTGGCTAGGGTAAGGTCTACTGGACTGACCTCTAGAAGTACCCCGTGTAGGAGGCGCGCTAGAAACTGGAGGTGCATAATAAGGCTCCTGAGGTATAGGCGCAGCTGGAGTGCTGCTGGTTGCTGGGAGAGCTAAATGAAAAGGGCAACCCACAAAACCCCTACCATGACGACTTGGTGCTGGAGTACGGGCACTAGAGTAGTGGCCCGACTCTTGAGACCTCTTGGCTTCTCTCTCCACTCGCTCCCTGGCAAGCATACCCTCGATCCTCCTAGAAATGCTTACTACCTGTTGATAAGGAATTTCCATCTCCAACTCTCGAGCCATGCTAGATCTGATGGGTGGAATAAGACCCTCAATAAACCGGCGAACTTTCTCGTGAACAGTAGCAACAAAGGCTAGTGCATGCCTAGCCATTCTAGTATAACGAATAGCATACTCTGAAACAGTCATAGCATCCTGGCACAAATGCTCAAACTCTGCGCGCCATGTATCCCTGAGACTCTGAGGGACAAACTCTCTCATGAACATGTCTGAAAACTGGGTCCAGGGCAGTGAAGCAGCCTCGACTGGACTGTCTATCTCATAAGCATGCCACTAATCATAAGCAGCTCCCCAAAGTTGAAAAGCAGTGAAAGAAACCCCGCTGGACTCCACTATGCCCATGGTGTGAAGAATACGATGACACTCCTCTAGAAATACCAAGGCATTATCTAATGCTAGCCCTCTGAACACTGGAGGATCATACTTCTTGAACCTCTCAAGTCTTCGCTGCTCGTCCTCTGAAGCAGCTGACCCACCCTCGGGCTGAACTGGTACTGCAGGCTGTACAAGATTAATCTCTCGGACCTGCTCAACATGCACTTGCTACTCAGGAGTGGGGGTGGTGGGAGTCTGTGCTCCTCCCCTGGCGTGGGATGTGGCTGCAACAAGGGGAAGCAACCCTGCCTGAGCCAATGTGGTGTACATGCTCATAGATTGTGCCAAAGTCTCCTGAAGGGCTGGAGTAGTAGTAACTGGAGGCGTGACCAAACTCCGACTGGATTTACTGGTGGTACCTCAGCGGCAACTCGCGCAGGTGCTCTAGCTACACCACATGCGCATCCACGGCCTCTACCTCGGCCCTGGCCTTGGACGGCTGCAGTCGGGGGCACGGGTGTCTGATCGTCCCGAGTAGCACGTGCCCTCACCATCTGTGAGAGAATATAACATAGAAATTTAGAATTGATGTCAAAAAAATATCACACGACAAGGAATTCAAATGAAATGAAGATTTTTCCTAAATAGTTACATAGCCTATCGTAGATAAGTACAGACGTCTCCGTACTGATCAGCGAGACTCTAATAAACCTGCATGTGTTCCGTGACTCCTATGAACCTAGAGCTCCAATACCAACCTGTCACGTTCCCAGTTCGCCCTCCGTGAACATGTCGTGATGGCACCGAGTCCCTACAACTAGGTAAGCCGAACAAAGTAGAATTTATACAACTTGCGGAAAACAAACTAACTTGCAGAAGCAAACAACTGAAAATTTACTGTATATAAGTGCCTCTTGGCATAATACAACCCATATTACGAAATCCAAAATAAACTCCCAAAACCCAAAAACTCACAGGAAACACTAATAGAAAGGAGATACACTGCTCTAACTCCAGAATGTATACACAACCAAAAGAAAGGAAAGTCATATACTAAAGTTGGAATAAGATAGAGACTTCTGGTCTGCGGACATGGCAGATATACCTCAAAGTCTCTTCTAGATCTCTCCTCCGCGAGGATAGTACGCTTGGATGGAGGTACCTGGAGCTGCATATGAAAAACATGCGCAGAAGAGGCATGAGTACACCACAGCGATACTCAGTAAGTGCCAAGCCTAACCTCAGTTGGGTAGTGACGAGGAAGGTTAGGGCCCTACTGAGATAAAATAAAATAATAAGGTTGACAACAGTATGAAATAAAAAGAGATAATGAGATACAACTATTGAGTAAATCAGATTACACAAACAATAATTAATACGCAAAAAATAAGATAACACAGAGTAAACAACTCAACACCAACATAAATAATGAGGATCTCCCAGGATACCATCTTGTAGTCCATTTTATCAATCAGTCCGAGGAGCTCCCAGGATACCGTCCCGTAGTCCACCGTATGAATATATCTGAAGGATCTCCCGGGATACCGTCTCGTAGTCCAAATATCAATGTGCAGAGGGATCTCCCAGAAATCTAACCGGTAGTCCCAAAGTAAATGTGCAGGAGGATCTCCCGGGAATCTAACCCGTAGTCCCAAAGTAAACAAACAAGGTGGAGCTACCGGAATCCCACATCCATAGTCCCAATGTAAATGCGCAACCAAAATCAGAGAATATTCAGGAATGAAGTACAACAATACAAGCCACAGATAGTTATAACCTAGCATGCTCCACGTAATGCAATTAAGGCAAATTAATCAAGTAGGCAATTTGTATCAACTAAATGTGCTTTTCTAGACTAGCACAGAATATAACGACAGGTAGAATAAAGCAAGTATGAAAGAACTCAATTCAAATATTTTTAAGTAAAAATTCGGGTTTTTGACAATTAGCTCAAGTACGTGCTCGTCACCTCACGTGCAAGGCATTTAATTACCAAATATCACATCCTAAGGGGAAAGGTCCCCCACACAAGGTTAGACAATCCAGTTACCTCGAACAAGTGCAAGTCAACCCGAAACCACGCTTTTGCCACGAGTATCCGACTCCAAATTGCTCAAATCTATTCAATAAAATTACATACTGTAAATAATAGTTCAAGTAATTGATTCTACAATTAAATTCTAAGCTAATACGTGAAATTATATACAATGACCAAAATACCCCTTGGGCCCATGTCTCGGAATCGGGTAAAATTTATATTTCCAGAAACCTCGTACCCTCACGAGTCTAACCATACCAAAATTATCAAAATCCCATAACATTTTGACCCTCAAATCATCAATTTTATACGAGAGGGTTTTCTAAACTTTTCCAACTAAATTCATTGATTTAATGCCAAAAATTGTAAGATATTTGAGTTCTCCAACAAAAATTGAGTTAAGAACACTTACCCCGTTGTTCTCTCCAAAAATATCCCAAAAAATCACCTCAACCAAGCTCCAAATTGTCAAAAATTGAAAATGGGAACGAAGTCCCATTTTCAGAACTTAATATTCTGCCCAAGAATTTTCTTCTATGCGATCGCAACGCAAAAAATTCCCACCACTAATTTTAACACTATGCGATCGCATAAGCATCCCTTCGATCACAATGACCAAACACCTTACACTAAGCGATAGCGTACACACCCACGCGATCGCAATGAACAAAAATCCAAACTCCCAAGTTCCTCTATGCGATCGCAATGGTCCTCATGTGTTCGCATTGAAAAACTGACCAGCCCCAAAAATCCTTCTATGCGATCGCAAAGCCTATCCTGTGATCACATAGAGTAAAACTCTACAGCACTGACCTCCAATTTTCTGCAGCATCCAAAGCCTCAAAAACCTTTTGTTAGCTATCCGAATTCACCCCGAGGCCCCCGGGACCTCAACCAAACATACCAATACCTCCTAAAACATCATACAAACTTGCTCCAATCATCAAAAAGCCTCAAAATAACGCGAAAACCATCAAATTACATCGAATTCAAGCCTAAGTTCTTCTAAAACTTCCGAAACACGCATTCGATCAAAAACCCAACCAAACCACGTCCGAATGACCTGAAATTTTGCACACATATCCCAAATTACCTAACGAAGCTACAACAACTCTTGGAATTCCATTTAGACTCTCGTATCAAAATTTTGCCTATCATCCAGAAATCACCAAAATACTAACTTTGCCAATTCAAGCCTAATTCTACACCGGACCTCCAAAATTACTTCCGGTCACACTCTTAACCCCAAAATCACATAACAGAGCTAAAGGAACCATTGAATTTCTATTTCGAGGCCATCTTCACACTGTTCCGACTACGGACCACTTTCCAATACCTAAACTCTCATTTAGGGACTAAGTGTCCCAAAACTCTCCGAAACTAAACATTGGACGTCCCGACAAACCAAAATAACAGAAATTTACTTGAGGGAAATAGTAAATAAGGGATCAGGGTGTAAATTCTAAAAACGATCGACCGGGTCATTACAATCACTCTCCCTTTCAGCATCATCACCCCAGAAAACCACTCCTCTCCCAACTATAAGAATTTTTCTTTGAGTCTTTTTCCTTCTTTTGGAACTGGTTCCTTTCACTTCTGGATCAGAGACTACAACTTTTCTTTTCTTGGCAGATTTTTCTTTGGCATTGGCTTCAAAAGATTCAGCTTTCTTTTTTCCCTTCTTGAAGAACTTCATTCTCCTTCTCCTCTTCATCACTGTCATCTTCACTCACTAAGTCCACCTCTTTTACATTAGGCTCATCAATTAGCTTGAATCAATCTCTTTATTTCTTCATTTTCTTTCTCTCCTCCATAGCTTTCTCCAGTACTACATTGCTTCTTCCTTCTTCGTACCATTCTTAGGACCTCCACCTTAAAATGCTCAAATACCCTGGTCAACAAGAACCCATATGGAAAAGCATGAGTACCGTATTCCTGATCAATAACCCTAGCCATATACTTCAACATCAGAGAAGGGAGGTTGATTGGTCTATGTTTCTCTAGGACTTCCATAACATCCAAGTCCAAGTAGGTTGCCTCATGCCTTTCAGATCGAGGTAGCAAACAATTATTCACAAACTCAAAGACCAGCTTGTGGACTGGCTTCATCTCCTCCTTTTATATCTTCCTAGGAGTCCACTTTTCTCTTTTCTTAGTGTACTTGTTGGTCAGGTACACGGAACCCTCCTTTTCCCCTAGCTCATTCCACTTACGCCTCACATAAGTGTCAAAGCCCTTGGTTGGAACTTTCAGAATATCACTCAGTATTTTTGCGTCAAGAACCAGGTTCACTCATCTAACTTCAGTACTCACTTGATTATTCTCCAGCACTTTAAAATTCATGTAAAAATAAAGCATTGCTTCACCATACATGACTAGAAGTGAGCACATGAATAGATAATTCCACCCCTATACCTCTAGCTTCTCCAGCAATTCCTTCATCCCAAACATAGTCACCATAGCAGGGTCGATCACTCTCCCTTTCGGCATCATCACCCAGCAAACCACTCCTCTCCCACTATAGTAATTTTTCTTTGAGCCTTTTTCCTTCTTTTGGATTTGGTTCCTTTCACTTTTGGATCAGAGACTGCATCTTTTTTTTTCTTGGCCGATTTTTCTTTGGGAGTGGCTTCAGAAGATTCAACTTTCTTTTTTCCTTTTTCTTGAAGAAGAACTTCCTTCTCCTTCTCCTCTTTATCACTGTCATCTTCACTCACTAAGTCCACCTCTTTTACATCAGGCTCATCAATTAGCCTGAATCCTTATCTTTATTTCTTCATTTTCTTGCTCTCCTCCATAGCTTTCTCCAGTACTGTATTGCTTCTTCCTCTAGTCACAAGTGTTATTTCTCCTAAATTCACAGCCCCAGGAGGCAAGACTGCTTTGTTTGCACAAACCTTCATACTCTTGGGTGGAGATTTTTCTTCAGCTTGTCGCTTCTCCTTTAGCTTGGCAATAAGTTTCACCAATGCCTCATAATCACTTTATTCACTATCTTCCTTTGCAACTTCTTCTTCTCCCTCTTTTCATCTCTTTTTCTTCTGTATCAATCCAATCAAGAGACTCAACTTTTACAGGTTCATTTTTTAAAGAAGCTGGTTCTTAACTGTGAATCTCTTCTTGTTTAGTAACAACTTCAATAGCAAATTATCCCTCATCAGTAGCAGAAGAACTTGATTTTTGTCCAGGGGCTTCTAGTGCTTCTACTCCAGTATATATAGTTTCCCGATGTTCTCCTACCTCTTCCTCCCGTGTCCCCTTGTTTGAACTCTCAACAAGATTTTTACCCTCTTTTATTGCATTCACCTCACTCTCTACAACCACCATACTTTGATGTTCATCCTTTTCCACTGTACCCGTTTTCTTGGTAGTGACCGTATCCGCCTGTTGTTTACTGGCCTCCTCCGTATTATTAGTTATTACCTCCCCCCTCAATTTATGGCTCATCCATAACTTGTTTCTCACTTAAAATCCTTCACTATCATCTTCATCAAAGTAGTCGACTAATCCAGTAACAAGTTTTGGGATCCACTGGGGTGCAGTGGTGTTAGGGCTTGTAATTCCAGTGGTTTCAGATGGGACTTTGCTTGGTAAAGTTTCTTGATAATGGAGAATTTTTTGTTTACCTAGGAAGATGAAGTTAGGGTTTCAAAATTTTGGGACAAACCCTTTTGGGGATTTGATTAGAATGGGAAGAATAAAAAAAGAGAAAAGATATATAAAGAGTGATTGACATTTTGATTGCTTTAATTTTTCCTTTTAATTGGGAGAAGGGGTAACCGTAAAAGGATTTTAAATTTCAAAAAGTGGTGGTTAGAGTAAGTTTATTGAGCGGTAGATACGTGTGCATGTGGTTTAAGAAATTGGTCCTAATTGCATGTGGACTGATGCTAATCATAATTACCCTATGACTTGGCAGTTTTGGAACCTGATCCGCTAATTATTTTTCCAGTTTTTTGAGAGACTTTATGACACAATGGTTGGAACCTGGTTTTAATGACACGACAGTCTATCAATTAAGTACAACAATCAATTGGAAAGGGGGTACATACCCGGATATCAAACAACTAGGTTCTTTGACTTATTTCCTCAATGTTGGATGTGACATAATTTCTAGTCTAGACTGCTGTCTTCAAATTACACATCCATGCCCTAGATTTCATGCCATGAATGCACACCTGCTACAATATAAGACCTAGTTAGAAATTTTTAACACATTTACTTACTAAACATATTATTTATTCATATCCAATCAGTAAGGGAAATGACTACTGTCTTAGTACATCTTGATTAAATCAAGATCCAAACAGTTTCTTTCAATGTGAAACTTGCTCAAAGCTTTGGTGTATATGTCAGCAATTTGATCTTCAATTTTGCAAAACTCTATAGTTATATAAATACCGTCTCTCAAGAACCGTTGCCTCATATCAATATGTTTTGTTCTCTTGTGGTGGACTGGGTTCTTGGTTATATTCATTACACTTGTATTGTCACAAAATATGGGCACCTTTTCAGTCATTATTCCATAATCTTCAAGTTATTAATTGATCCATAGCATCTGAGCAGAGCATGATGCAACAACCACATACTCAGCTTCAGCAGTTGATAAAGCTACATAGTTTTGTTTCTTAGTTTGACATGATCCCAGAAAGGGAGCCATTCTAGATGTACTTTTCCTATCCGCCAAGTATCAAGCATTATCAGCATCTGCATAGCAACCAATTTGAAGGAGTCTCCTATTGGATACAAAAGAATGAGGCCTTATATACCCTTAAGATATCTTAAAATCCTTTTGACAACCTTCAATTGTGATTCTTTTAGACTGGATTGGAAACTTGCCCATGACCCTAAATTGTACAGAGTGTTAGGTCTACTTGCTCTTAGGTAGAGTAGGGACCCTATAATACCTCAGTACTTCTTTTCATCAACAAGAGTATCGATTTATCCATATCCAATTTGGCCGTAGTGGCAATAGAAGTATCAATTGTTTTAGCATTGTCCATATCAAACCTTTTGAGCAGCTCCCTGATGTACTTATGTTGGTGTATCATATTTTCTTTCTCTATATGATTAAATTGAAGTCTAAGGAAGAAATTTAATTCTCCCATCGTGGTCATTTCAAATTCACTTCCCATAAGTACAATAAATACATTGCAAAGAGATTCACTTGTGATTTCAAAGATAATGTCATCAACATATATTTGCACTATTAGCAGGTTCCTACCACTCTCTAACATGAATAGTATGCTATCAATTTTTCCTCATGAGAAACTGTTCTCAAGGAGAAATTTTGACAATATTTCATACCATGCTCTTGGGCCTTCTTGTAATGACCCGGCTGGTTGTTTCGAGAGTTATAGCCCCGTTTTCCCATGTATGATTCTTTTTGTCTCCTTTAGCTATATTATGATATGTTGGGTCAGTTGGTTGGGGTCTGGAGTGGATTCAGAGAGGATTTGAGACACTTAATCTCTTTTGTGAAGGCTTAAGTTTGGAAAGTTGATCGGATGTTGATGTATGTATAAACGATCTCAAATGTGAATTCTGATGGTTCCGTTAGCTCCGTTAAGTGATTTTGGACTTAGGAGAGCATCTGGAAGGTGAGTTGGAGGTCCGTGGTAGAATTAGGCTTGAATTTGCGAAAGTTAGAAATTTAGCGATTTTGGTCGATAGTGGAAAGTTTGATATCGGGGTCGAATTGGAATTCTGGAAGTTGGAGTAGGTTTGCGGTGTCATTTGTGAAGTGTGTGCAAAATTTCAGGTCATTTGGAGGTGATTTGATAGGTTTCGGCATCGTTTGTTGAAATTGGAAGTTTAGAAGTTCTTAGGCTTAAATCCGAGGTAATTTGGTGTTTTGATGTTGTTTTGAGTATTCCGATGTAAGGCCTCGTGAAATCCCGACTCAAAAACCCGAATCTCGTGGTGCAAAGTTAGGATTGTGTGTTAGAAATTAGTAAATATGCTTTGCGGCTCGCAAGCTCTCCGCGGCGCGGACCTTTTAGATTGAATGATGTATTAAAAAGTCAAGAATAAGTTTCCAGAAAAATGCAAGAAATGCAGTCCAGAATGTGGTCGCATAATTGAAATGCGGACCGCATACCTGCCGCAGAGTGAGGCAGAATGTTGGATGAAATTGAAGTGGGAAATGCGGTCGCATAATCAAAATTCGGACAGCATAAGTCGTCGCATATTTTTCTTTGAATTTGCTAAAGTAAGTTCTGCGGTGCACTTTGCGATCGCAGAACACGAATGTGGACCGCATTATTACCACATACCGAGTCAGAATGTTTAGTTTTTGGGGGAGCATTCTGCGGTCCATTATGCGGACCGCATGTTAATTCTGCGATCGCAGATGCGACCACATAGTTGACTCGGGGCTCCAATTTTCTAGTGTTTAACCCGACCTCCCTATCGATATAACCGGTGTATTAGCTCATTTTAAGCATTCATCTGAGCAATTCTAGAGAGAGTAAGAGGTTCCTTAGAGAGGGAAAGTATCTCATCAAATTATTCTATAAGATTGGGCTAAATCATTGAAGAAAACCAAGGAAAGGCTCCTGAATCTTCATCCCTCCATCACCTCAACTCATATTTGTATACTTAGCCATATGGGGCCATTAGGGAAGTAATTCATGGGTATGAGAATGAATATCTTGCATGCATGCCACCTTAGAGTATTGGAAAGTAGTAAAATTAAAAAGGAAGCAATTGGGGGTATAACATGATATGCTCGAGCCAAACTAGAACTTCAGTTTCGTCTTTAATTCTCAATTTTTAATTCAAAATTTCTTGCTCAATAGATTGAAGTTCTAAGAGTTCCGGAAAAAATTTGAAAAGAGTAAGGAACAACCTTATTGAGGTATGTATGGCTAAAACCCCCTTTTATTAGAAATCGAGCTCCGTTGGTGCTTACGAACGTGTGGTAAGAGTTGAATTGGATAGTACATTGATTGTTATTGCAAAATTAATTGATTTACATATATCTATACATATTCGTGAAGGATGTGCCTCGATATGAACAATGTGCCAACCTTGATAATTAGAGAATGATGAAAAGTATAAATTATTTGTTGAAATACTTGGGCTATAAGCCGACATTGAAACAAAGAACTATTTGTGCTAGCTATATGCTCACTTACCTGTGATTTGTAACTTGAATTATCCTTGATTTGTGTGGGATTGATAGTTGAAAGTGTTGACTGTTGGGAATTGAGTAATGCCTCCAATGAGGTGACCTAGCCGGTCGGGTCGTGATCGGACACCATGCCGCACACATGGTGGTAATGTGCTGATATTGGATTCTGGATAAGGGAAATGAAATATTGATTGTGAGTAATACCTCCAATGAGGTGACCTAGCCGGTCGGGTTGTGACCGGACTCCGCTCGAGATGGCGGTGGTAATGAGGACAGTGGTGAACTCGTGACATAATTGCCCTAATTTGTGTCGTGGAAATTGTATGAAGAAATATATGAGTTATTTCTTTGATTTGCCCGTATTAATTGATTGTATCTATTTGATAGTTCTTTCTAGTAAAATGGTGTTTAGTTATACATACCAGTACAATCTAAATGTATTGACGCCCCTTTTGCCGGGGGCTCTACATTCGTGTCATGATTGTAGGTGGCCCCATAGCGGACAGTGCAGACCAAGTGTAGCGGAGCGTTCATGTACTCGAAGTCACGGTGAGCCCCTCTTTCTTCCATGGGGCTGCATGGTGTATCTTTTGTTATTACAGTTTTCTTTCATTTTGAGGTATAGCCGGGGCCTTGTTGCCGGCATAGTCATGCTTATGTGTTGTATCTTTAAAGGCTCCAAAGACACTAGTGTGGGTTGTGTACGGGTTTTAGGGAGTCCCCTCGGTGTATATGTTGTAATTCTAACTTGTGATCTCCTTAAGCCGTGACTCTAATAGAATCCATGAAGCTAACTTATGAATAAATGAACTAGTAATGTGGTATACCCCATGTATTATCGTTCAAATTAACCAAAGGCATGAGTTCCTCATTTATCATGAGTTGGGGTAGAAAGCATTCGATAAGGCTTGCTTAGTCGGGTTCACTTGATTGAGCGCCGGTCGCACCTCTCGAGGTTGGGGCGTGACATCCGAAGGTTCAACTAAGTTTGTATGTTGATATATGACTTGTCAATATGTTTGGTAGAGGTCCCGAGGGCCTCGGGTTGATTTTGGGTGGTTGACGGAACAAGGTTGGAATTTGAGGAATGCTGAAGTTGAACTCAGCTATCATAACCGCACCTGCGGAGAGGGGAATGGAGGTGCGAGTCCGCAGAAGTGGAGAAGGAGCCACAAATGTGGCCAAGGTTAAGATGGCATGAGCCGCAGGTGCAAATAGTGGAGCGCACCCTCGAGACCACATGTGCGATAATTGGACCGTAGAAATGGATTCTGAGGGCATAAGTGGGAACCGCACCTGCGATGGTTTTTCCGAAGGTGCGACATCGTAGAAGTGACATTTGGACAGCTGATGCAGTATCTTTAAGCAAAAAGTCTAAATTGTGGACTTCGCAAATTTTGGTTCATTTTCCACCATTTTTAGTTGGCTTTAAAGCTTTTGAGAGCGATTTTGAGGAGGAATTCAAGGGATTATCAGTAAGGTAAGTTGCTTGAGCCGTAATAATCATATATATGATGATTTCTCATTGTTTAATCATATAATTAGTGAATATTAGAGGTGAAAATGACGGGTTAGGGCTTGGGATTTTGGAGAGTTTGATTTGAGGATTTGAGGGGTCAAACAGAGTCGGATTTTGATGAATTTTGTATGTATGGACTCATGAGTGGAAGGGCTTTCTAGTTTTGTAATTTTTGTCGGATTTCGAGGTGTGGGCCAGGGGGCCGGTTTTGGATGAATTTTGGGATTCTGGTCTAAGTTGATAGTTTTTCATGTGGAATGGTTCCTTGGCCTATATTGATTGCATTGTATTACTTTTGGTTAGATTCAGGACGTTTGGAGGCCGATTTCAGAGGCAAAGGCATCACAGATTAGGATTTTGGCTTGGTTTGAGGTAAGTAATGCTTCCAAACTTGGTTCTGCGGGTTAAAAAACATCGAACTATGTGCTATATGATTAGTATAGAGGTTACGCACATGCCAAGTGACGGGCGTGCATGCTTGCACCATGAGAATTGTGGCCTAGTTCATTCCATGGCACCGCTTAGGGACTCTTTCTTGCTGATATCCATGTTTCTATCATGTGATTAAGTAAATGAGATGTAAATCACTCTAGATATCCTGTTAGGGATTCACGCCGATACTATTGAGACCCGAGTAGTCGTTTCTTACTGTCATCTCATTAGTTTCATTGATATTTTGTACTCAGTCTTATTCATGCAAATCATATCATGTCTCTATCTCAATTGTTCTTATTCGGCACATCATATCATTGTTTCAGGCTAGTTTCATCGCATTGTGAGCCCGTTTGTCTGAGACTAGAGAGTGATGACTGAGTGAGGATAAGAGCCTGGTTATGAGTGGCAGTTATGGGATTTGGCTGCAGGCTACAGTGGTTATGTTGATAATTATGATAGCGCTTGGACTGTAGGAGCCCCTCTGCAGTCTGTAACACACACCCAGTGAGCGTAGATAATATTATTAAGGGATGGATTTCCCTGGACATGGATTTGTCTGAAGTATTGATATTTGGAGATGGATTTATCCACAGGTTTGGAATAACCTTTTCCTTGGTACAAAGTGACTTATAATTAGCCATGTGTATATTCCGGGATGGATTTCCCTTGGCTTGATGGCCATATGCGATATCTAGTGGTTGAGTATGTATGTGTGTGTGTATATATATATACACACACATACACATACTTGGAGAGAGATTTCTCCTCAGGGTTGGATTACCCTTCTTCCCTGGTACTAGATGACTTGCATTCAATGTTGTATATATTCCGGGATGGATTTCCCTGGGCCGGATGGCCATATGCAGTACCGAGTGGTTGCGCACTTGAGTGTCAGATAACACGGTGTATTTCATACATTCTGTGCATTGGCATGTAGAGTTAGCTGAGCTTTATATCTCACATTGTTTAGATATGTATTTATTTCTACTACTTGAGTCGTATACTTGAATTGATAGCATGTCTGCTTTTCCTACACAGTTTATTTCTATTACTTGTTGAGGTTAAGTTTGTCACTACCTATCAGTCCATAGTTTGGACTTGTTACTTACTGAGTAGGTGTACTCACGTTACCCCCAATACCTTGGGTGTAGATCCAGGTATCTCTGGCCATGCTAGCGGCTATTGACTATTCCAGTTGCTGACTTTCATCGGAGATAGTGAGGTAGCTGCCTAGCAATCACAGACCTGATTTTCTCCCTCTTTATCTTCCCTTTAGTGTATTTTGGCTACTCTCAGACTATGTTAGTCTTGCTATATTTCGAAACAGTTATAGTAGTTGCTCATGACTTAGTTACACCCCGATGTCGGGTTATTTATTTTTGCATTTTGTTTTCGAGTTGATCTCTTTTATGACATTGTACTATGGAAAAGGCTTTTATCTATCTTTTAATAAAATATCGAATTGTTTGGGAGTGTGATGGCTTGCCTAGTTCCATGATTGGCGCTATCACGACCAAGTTAGTTTTCGGTCGTGACACTACTTTAACCCATATAGTGCCTTGTCTAACTTGTACACATAGTCTGAGAACTCATGACTTTCAAACGAAGGAGGTTGTCGAACAAACACTTCTTCCTTGAAGCATCCTTTTAAGAAAGCACTTTTGACATCCATTTGATACAACTTGAGACCCTTGTATGATGCAAACGCAATACGCATTCGAACTGCCTCCATCTTGTCTATAGGAGAAAATGTTTCATCGTAATCAATTCCTTCTTCTTGATTATATCCCTGTACAACCAATCTTTCTCTATTTCTAGTAATAGTTCCTTGATCATCTAGCTTGTTCCTGAACACCCACCTTGTTCCAATAACCGTTGTATCTTTTGGGCCAGGAACTAGGTGCCAAACTTTATTTCTTTTAAACTGATTTAGTTTCTCGTGTATGGACACTATCCAATATGCATTTACAAGAGCCTCTATGATGTTCTTAGGCTTTACGATGGATATGTATGCTCAGAATGCAATAATGTTCCTGAATATTGACCCTGTGACCATTCTAGAGTCAATTAGGGTGAGAGCATTTTTTAGAGCATGAGATCTTTGATGTTTCCATCCCTAGAATGTGATATTTGATTCTTAGTGTTTTATTCATGTTCAACAGAGGTAGAAGGTGCTACAGGTTCATCTCGAGTCTTTTCTGCTATTCTCCCTATCTGTGACACTTCCTGAACTGGTTCTAAAGGACCTAGTTTCTGTTCTGTGGCAGATTCTGTTGTTTCATAGTTTGTTTGCTCCTCAAGGCTTTCAGTTGGGCCAAACTCACCATCATCAACAACTTGTGTACCTTTCTCAGCGAAACGGTTAGACTCATCAAAAGATTACATGAATACTTTTTTCAACACATTTGATTCTTTCGTCATATACTTTATAGGATTTACTTTTTGGTGAGTAACCTAGGAAGACACCCTCATCACTTTTAGCATCAAAATTCCCTAGAGCCTTTTTCCATTGTTGTGTACAAAACACTTGCTTTCAAAGTCTCTTAGGTGGATTACATTTAGTTTTTTTACTTTTAGTAATTCATAGGGGGTCTTCTAAATTATTGATCTAATTATGCATCTATTTATAATATAACAAGAATTGTTCACAACTTTAACCTAGAATATTTTAGGAAGACCACTACTAATTAGCATGTTGCTGGGCATGTCCTCTAGAGTTTTGTTTTCCTTTTAACAACACTATTTTGTTATGGGGTTCTAGGAGCAGAGAAATTATGATCAAGTAACACCTCTATTTGAGGTTATGAAATGGTTGATGCAATAGTAATACCCAACAGAGAGTCGGGGTCAAATTCCAAAGGGAGATACATGAATGAGATTTAGAAGTATATATTGTGGTGAATGAGATTTAGCTATCTTAAATTATACTTCCACAAAATTGGTCGATTTTAGGTCTAGCTTAAACTAAAATTGCAAGATAAATAATTGAAACTAAGAAATTATTTTTGTTTTTATTTTCAAATAATGTAAAAGGCCTAGGGCTATGACCTTCACCTAGGTGTTTGCCTAATGGGTTGTAAACTTGAAAGCTTATTTTGTTGGTCGGAGTGTATTATAGCTATCAACACTCAAGTACCCACACAATACCTCTCGATAAGAGAGTGATTTTGCCCAATTTGGATTTCTCATGCCCAAATGGGTATTGAACAAAACAATTAATAAGATGCTCAAGTCGATTTTACTATCTCTAGGTTCAACTCTTTAACTGGGACTAACAATCTCTTGATTTGTCCTAATTTCTTGTTAGCCAAGTTTTCCTAGACTAAATCTTTCTTTCTCAAGTAAAGATAAAGTCAAATAGGCATGAACTAATATTTGAAACCATTAATTCTTTAATTAAAAGCAAGAACAAGGCTAAATAATAAACACCCAACCATAAAAAAATGATAAATCAAACACCCATTAGGTTTACACTCTAGGGTTGGGTCACAACCCTAGTGAGAATCTAGCTACTCATAGTGGATATAGAAGAAAACAAGGAAGAAAAGATGATAAAACTCATATTGAAAGATTAAAAGATAAAAATCCAATGTTAAATCACCAAAATAAATTAAAGTTGCCTAAAGAATCAAGAAAAATCGGCTATGGCACTATGCTGCACTGTGCGGTGTTGTTCAACACTGTTCGCGTCAGTAGCCTCATAGAGAGAAATTTTTACCACAGTTGTTTTTCATACAATAGTATTATCTGATGCAATTACCGTGGTTTGAACTATTGGATACAATACTTTGAATATTCAAAACTTGATCTAATTTCATGAAACTATTCTATTTATACAAAGCTAGAATTTTCGGATAAAAATACCCTTTCGGAGGTTTTGCGGCCACACAATTCCATTTGCTGTCCGCACTTTGCTTTAGTCTTGAAAGGAGTTAAATCCCTTGATGCACAATTCTAAAATAGGTCGTATCTCTCATATTCTGCGCTCCGCACAATTCTTGGTGCTACAGCGTAGGGCTCTTTTGTGGTCCACACATTTCTGAGTGCGGTCGCGCAACTGACTTTGCGATCGCATAATAATTGTGTGGTCCCCATTTCCTTTGAGCTTGAAATAACTCTCTGAACTTTAGCTCTTGCATAGCTTCTGTGGCCGCACATTTCATGTGCTGCCCACACTTTGCACTTGGTCTTTGATGGATTTTCCTTTACAATCTATGGCCCCAGATGGAAATTTGCAGTCCGCACTTGAGCTTGTGTGCCTGATTTTGTCCTTGAGTTCAGATCACTCCTTCTTGAGTTGATTTCATCTTTATGGCTCGTTTTTCAATACTCCCACAATTAAGCATATTCATCAGTTTTCGAGAATACAATTAAATACTTTTGGACTAAAACGAAAGCTAAAATGCGCTAATAAGTTGTTACAATCCCCACTTATCAAGCATACATCATCAAACTTATCTCTCGAGCAGATCCTGTGAAGTTCATGATGACTCGACCTATTATTTCTGGACGCCTAGCAAGATGGTCCATATTGTTAGCCAATATAGATCACATACACAGCTCAAAAGGCTATGAAAGGACAAACATTCACCAATTTTGTAGCTACTCACCCTCTTCCGGTGGAATGGGAGCTTCTGATGAGTTTCTAGATGAAGTCGTTTCGTTCGTTGAAGAATTTCCACTATGGAAAATGTTCCTTGATGGATCCGCACGTCGTAATAGCACAAGGGCAGGTGTTGTGTTGATATTCTCCAGAAAGATAAGTCTTGCCATTCTCCTTTGTTTTAGGTGAAACATGCTCTAACAATGTTGCAGATTAACAAGCATTGAACATCGGTCTTGAAATGGCAATTGACATGAAGATTCTACAGTTGGAGTTATACGACGACTCAAAGTTGATCATAAACCAATTTTTGGGGATTTACAATGTAAAAAAGGAAGATCTTTTTCCATACCACCAATATGCTTCTTGTTGACTCGAAAGATTCGACCAAATGTTCTTAAACCACGTCCCAAGAAAAGAAAATTACATGGCTGATGCTTTGGTTAACTTGGCCACGATGATTCCATTTAGAGAGAATGAGTCAACAAAAGGTACATGTGTGTCATCGATGGATCATTCCTAGAGTTCTTGATCTTCAAATCAACGAAAGTCATCATACATTTGTTCGGGTGATTGAAGAAGAGGATTGGAGGAAACCATTGATAGAGTACCTTTAACATGGAAAGTTACCTGAGGATCCGTGACAAAGAACAAACATTAATCGAATGGCACCACGATTCATCTTCTATGAGGGGACATTATTTCGATGATCTTTTGAAGGACAATTCTTGCAATGTATTGACAAAGAAGAAGCCCATCAAGCGATGGAGGTAGCACATTCTGGCTCATGTGGAGCATACAAATCATGTCCTAAGCTCCATTTTTACATCAAGGGGATGGGCTACTATTGGCCGACAATGGTGAAGGATTGCATGTAATATGCAAAAAGATGTCAAGTGTGTCAATTCCATGCCAACTATATCCACGAACATCTAATGCCTCTCCATCCAACTGTAGCTTCATGGCCTTTTGATGCTTGGAGACTTGACGTTGTTGGACTGCTTGCAAAGTCATCAAAGGGATAGATGTACATACTGGCTACCCCACACTACTTCTATAGATGGGCTGAAGTTGTTCCACTCAAGGAAGTAAAAAAGGAAGTTCTCAATTTTATCAAGTAAAACATTTTTAGGTATGGCATACCAAGATACATAATCATTGATAATGGAACACCATTTGACAACAAGTTCATAAGGAGTCTATGCGAGAAATTCAATTTCACGTAACATAAGTTTTAAATGTGTAATGCACCTGCCAATGGCCTTGCCGAATCTTTTAACAATATACTTAGTAACATTTTGAAGAAAGTTGTTGCAAAGAACAAGAGAGACTGGCATGAGAAAATTGGTGAAGCTTTGTGGGCATACCGGACAACCTTCAAAAGTGCTACACAAGCAACTCCTTACTCTTTGGTGTATGACGTAGAAGTAGTCCTTCCACTACTGTAACAAATTCTATCATTTTAGATCGCAATCCAAGAAGGAATCATGTCCGAATAAAATGCACTTCACTAGAAGAGTTAGAAGCATTGGATGAGAAAAGATTGGAAGCGCAACAAAAATTGGAGTGCTATCAAGCTCGACTAGCTAGAGCCTTCATAAAGAAAGTGAGAACACGATCATTCCAAGTGGGAGACTTAGTCATAGCTGTTCGAAGACCCATAATCCTTAACAAATGCATATGCTATAAGTTTACCTAAAAACAAGATGGGCCATATATTTTGAAGGAAGCCTATTCAAATGGCGCATACAAAATCGTTGATAAGGATGGTTTCAGAGTTGGTCCAATCAATGACACGTTTCTAAAGCAGTACTTCCCATGAAAGTCATATACGCCCCTCGACATACGAGCCTAAACTGCAAGTCACGACGCTCCTTGATGCATGAGCCTAAAGTTCACGTTGCTACACTCCTGGCCCGCATGAGTCTAAACTATGTACGGCAAAAAAAAACTGCTAGGTTGAAAACCTCAAAAGAGGAGGCCTATGCAAAAGTGACAAAAAAAACCAAAAAAAGAGAGACTCGTACCTCTGAACTAGGTTATGACTTTATCCTCTTCATCGAGGTACGTAGGTAGCTTAGACTTTCATCCTAAGTTCAGCCGTATGAGTTTAAAATGAAAAAGTTTGGCTTATGGGATCATCACACCAACTCATCCAAATATGGAGGCATATATGAATGAGGAAAATAAGACAATTAGCTTTAAAGTATACAAGATATTTTATTGCTTCAATGTTACAAAATTGATACATCTAAAAGTGTAGAGACAAAGGGATTAGATGTTTTCCTATACAAAATCCTAAGTCATGAAAATGATCATAAACTAGGCTTTGTTGTCGGCTCATGTTAAATTCTTCTTTCAAGTCCATATGACGTCTAAATGTTTTAATACACCATCATCAATGTACGAGTATCACATTTAGTAGTTGTGATGATCTCTTGACCACATATCTTATTGTTAGGCCTTGAGCATGATAGTTTGTTTTTCTTGTGCAAGTGTTGGTTGAAGGTCTCATACATGAGAAATCGTCTCTCTTGAAAAACCTTCAATCACCATGAGAGCCGCCATTGATGAACTTCAAGACTGTCAACAAATCAAGTAAAATAGTTGGTGAAGGGGTGACTCCGCATCTTGAATGACATCTCAGACTGATATCTGGATCCCTTTGAACTTCTTTGCGAGCATGCAAAAGAAATAAATAAAGAGATAAGATTTTTGAAGCATGATATCTAAAGTTACTACATGCATGACTGTACAGTTAATTTCAAGAAGAAACAAAATAATATTTGTAGGACAACTCAGAGAGCATAGAGCTGGAGAGCGAGGGACATTGAGATCAATTTCAAAAAACTGTTGCAGTCCATCTAGAAGATGTTCTGCACCAAATATTTTATAGTTGATGTCTAATTTCCAACAACACAAACCGTTTTACGACTTGGAGGCTCCTAGCTCAGGATATGATTTTTTTGGCCGGGACAACATGAATCAAAAAGTTTATTGCAACTAGGTCGCATCTTGAGAATTTCTTATCTCTTAGTCTTCTTTCCAATGACGCAAACGGCTTGTGATTTTGATGTTCCTAACACAAGATATAATTTTCTTTATCTAGAGTGCATAAATTTGGAAATCAAGTACGTCAGATGTCTGTAGCAACTTCAAAATATTATGGCGAATGTTCATAAAGGATTTTGCCATGGTATTTACAGATATTGTGAGTTGCAAAATTTCTTTACAGATATGGTGGGACCTTTCTTATCGAAAAAGAATTCTTATTAAAGTAAAATAGGAAATTCTTGTTTGACTTAATAGTTTTAAATGGTAAATATTTATTAGAAGGTAATTTCTGAGAAGTGTTTGAAAAAGACAAAGAAAATGGTAAATTTGTTGTTGTAAAGTCGGAAAATAAGAAATTGATCGAGACTGAAAATTCCAAAGGAATCATTTTTCACGTAAAAAGGATCAATCCAAGTAATTAAGTAATACAAGGAAGGAGTCCAACAATTTAGTATTTTTAAAAAATACTTGAAGAGTTGTTTCCAGCTTAGGTTGGCCAAACGGATGTGAGAAGTCAAGTTCCTTACCTTCTCACGTCAATCGAAGAGAGGTGATCAAGTTCCCTACAAATACTCTTATGCGGCATTGGAACCTTTAGCTAAGTGAATGTACTTGGATTGATCATGCAAATTAATTTCTTGTACAGATGGAATGTAACTGGATTCATCCGAGCATACTCATTGTCTGAACATACTAATCCTCTTCCAACGAGTACATTATTTAATTAAGGATCATTTAATTAAATTAAGTACTTATTCTACCAAAAAGGGAGGAGTTGGACGTAAATACAAGTTCGGCAATTTGTTTAAAGTGAGAATGGTATCAAAAAAATTGTCTTCACCTAAAACGATGACCTGCATGGGTACTTCAAGTCTTGTCTTTGTGGTTCGTCAAGTCTACAAATCGACAAATCTTGAAGTAGGGATATCTGTAGACATATAAAAATTATTGGATCTAATCCATACAAAATTTGGATTAAATTCAATTCAGTAAATAATTAATTTAAACTTTACAAATTAAATTAGTCCATTTTATTATTTTCAAGTCCAATGTCCATTTCATATCAAGGCCCAGACTCATGCCATGCGTCAAATGATATGGCATATCTAGTCAAACTGGAAGCTAACAAAATGACGCAACATGTTAAATGATGTGGTAATCCAAGTCAATAAAGCAAGAACCAACCACAGGTCGCAAACTGGCTAAAATGACATGTCTTAGCCAATCACAAGCAAGCTTATCACATAGCTTGTGAGTCTACTTTGGTGACTCACATGAGCCAATCAGAATCGAACAAGAGAGTTCCTATGTAAGTGGACTGTCCATCCTCTACACTATAAATAGAGGGGTCACATAACTCTGAGGAGATTCAAAGTTGGAGTAGAGCATTCAACAATTGGTGAAGGCATCCAAAAAAAAGTCAATCATCAAGTGCATAGTTCTTCAACAAAGAAGTGATTAATATAGTTCTTCCCGGAGATCAACCCGTAACAACAAAGTGTTGCTTGATGTTCTTGGCTATTAAATACATCACAAGGATGTCTAAATCATCCTACATTTGAGAAAGACACTTTTCAAGCCCTCGAATCACTGAGATTTTTAGAGAGGAGGATCAAGGAATATATAGAATTGTACTCACAGATATTTATCAATAAAATCTCTTTTTCTTTATATAATTTTATTTAAATTTATTTTTCGCACTATAAAAATTTGTTGTGAACAAAAAATAATAGTTATATGATCATTAGTGAATTTTACCCGTGGACATGAATCCTAAATTTGGATTCTTTTTAATGTTTATAATCAAAGAACAATAGTAGTACAATTAAAGTCTGTCGAACACAAGAAGTCATACTACAATATATTATACAGCCAGCATAACTTAGTCATTAACCTAGTCAAGATTTACATAGAAGAAAAGAACAAGTCATAGAGTAACAGCAACATGTACATATTAATAAAAGAATTTACAATCTTTAGTTTAGAAAAAAAAAAGAAGTCAAAATTCAGAAGAGGAATAAAAGAATGTACATGAAAATTAACTTACAATGATCTTAACTTATCCACTGGTAATTAAAACTGATCCTTCCCCTGTAAAAGTTTTCGCGTTCATATTGCCTCCTTCCTTTTTGGTCTTAAAATTGTGCTTTGAGCTTGAGATCCCTCTAAAGGAGGGAACTAAGTACCACCCAATCGAAGTACACAATATTGCAAAAGACCTTCCATAAATAGCTAACAAAATCAATATCAATATCACTGTCTTTAGCAAGTAACTATATTGAGGCTTCCTCCAAGAATAATTCTTCTTTAACGTTCTCTTGGATTCTGGGATAGGTTCTTGATCTTCATTTGCTATTTCCTTTGAATTGTTGTGTGTCTTTTGAGTATCATTTGTGGTTTGTTTTTTCTTTACAATTACAATTGTCTTGCATTCATTGGAATTAGAAAAAACAAAACGAACCAAAGATATATCATCGTCCGAGCCCATTTGGGTGTAAATCTTTTGTTTCTTTTCCTCCAGATCAGCCAAAAGTGCAGAAAACTTATCAAGGCCCCTGTTTGCATATGGGTTTATCTTTTTTTTGGTTCTTGACCAGAACTTCCTCTTGGTTTTTTTGGTAGTTGAGCAAGGACTCAACAAATTAGTTTCATCAATATCATTGTCTTTGAGATGGTGATGGAAATTTCCACAGATTAACCGTTTGAACATGTTGAAAGAAAATTGAGATATACGAATTCAGGATTGTTTGGACAAGGGATGAATGTTGTTTTGGTCGACTTTTAGTTCAAAGGAAAAAAGGAAGAATTATAGCTTATTTAAGTACATAGTCAATTTTGAATATTTGATCCAAACGCGAATAGTCAATTCATAAACAATTCCGCAGAAGCTTCTTTGAGGATTTTATTTGACTTCCAAATTCTTGTAAGGGAAGTAATGTCGTACTTATGAAATAAAATAGTAATGTAGAGGCTAGAGAACATGAGTTTGTTCTGGGAGTTTGATGTAAAAAACGTATGGTCAAATAGCATAGCCACAATTTTAGTTTTACATATTCAGTTTTTGCAATTTACCACTTCAAAATTGGTATTATCTTAAAAAGGTTAAGCTACACAAACCTTTAACGCCAAAGCGGAGGGATTTGTTGAAGCTGGTCCGGGATTGGCAGCTTCCTAGGAAGAGGTGTAACACCCGATTCGTCCAACTTCTACCAAGCTTTAATAATATGTACTATTGGTTAATTATCAAAAGACTTTTTTCCTTTTGTTAGGGTCATATATAACATATTAAATAAAAAAAAAAGTTGTTTTAAAGATATTTGAGCAAAGTTACTCATTATTCAATGAGATTTTTATACAATAGCCGATCATATTCCTCGTTTACTTTTGCTAAATGTATATATAGGGGCATTTGCATCTATACCCGTTTTCTTGTGTCCGTTTTGCAAAAAAAAATTGCAAGCGTACCCGTTTTTCGCATAACTTCACCATACAGGGCTAAATTAGCAAAGGCAATCACGTAAAACTTCAGCGTTCTAGTAGTCGGGCCTGATGTTCAGCTCTAGAGCTAAAGTTTTTATTTTGTAACTGGCGAAGTTTTTGTTTTTGTAACTGGAAATTTTTCTTTTGTAACTCGCGAACTTTAGCTCTAGAGCTGAAGTTTTTATTTTTGTAACTGGCGAAGTTCAGCTATAGAGATGAAGTTTTTGTTTATAAATGGCGAAGGTTTTAATACCCTTGGAGTATGTACTGCTGCACTCTCTACATCTACAGTGACGACGACGAGCAGAAGAAGAATCCCTATTGTTTTCAATCTTGTTGGTTTATATTCTACAGAAGAGCTGCAGCAACCTCAATTGTCTGTTGACCTAATTAAAATGATGGAATAAAGGTTATCGTCAATTGAGAACAAAAATGCTCATGTTCAGCGTTCAGGGA
Organism: Nicotiana glauca; assembly: GCA_026770625.1. Lineage (NCBI taxonomy): Eukaryota > Viridiplantae > Streptophyta > Magnoliopsida > Solanales > Solanaceae > Nicotiana > Nicotiana glauca. Next base: position 70,352 of record MU691795.1, read on the forward strand.
TTTGGTGAGACAAACAATGAAAATGTTATTTGTCTTCTTTCAGCTGCTAGATCCTTTTGATAATCAACGTAAGCAAATTAAAGTAGTATATCTATTCAGATGTTTGTGCTTTTATCATTCTTTGTTTCCTACAACACTGGTGTCTTAGCTATGAGGGAAAAAAAGAAGAATAAGAGGAAAACACATACGTTTCATTGTTACATCAATGTTAAGTTTCGGAGAGATATGGAGATTACTGGGAGAAGGAGGAGAAGAAAGGAGACTGAAGTTGTTTAAAAAGTAGGTACAAATTAAAACTAATTCAAAAAAATGGGTATAGATTAAATGGGGGCGACCAAATAGGGCGCCCTGTGCAATTTTTACGTATATATAGTTTATATATTGATTATACATAATTATGCACAAATAATACATAAATTTTGCATATATTATACCTTCACCGGCTGTATTTAGTTTAAACGGTTAGGTGTGCGGCTATTTGGATTAATTCTTCTTATTCAATTTGAACTAAAAATACTTTAAATGTGAGTCAAGATAGGTTGAGTTCAACAAATGGGCGGGTCCATGACCAACCCAACCTTGGATGAGCTGGATGTGCCAAATAGATTTGGGCTCGAATTACCGCCCCCGTAAAATCCATGTACTGAATAATTAAACCACAAATATAGCCGAAGACAAAAATAAAAATAAAATAAAAAGAAATAAAAAATAGGAAATCTAAATTAAAGCATTGTAAACCGCCATACAGATACAGGGTAAAGACCAAGGGCATATAAGCTCGGGAGGGTCAACTTGTGGAGCATATTAGAATATGAGGGGAGAGTCATTAATCATAAGATTCCTTTGGACTCAAACTATGATGGATAACCTGGAAAGTCATGAGCAGTCGGATATTAGAGGCTAAACTGTTATAAAATAAAGACTGTAATGTAAAGACAAGTATAGAGAGAGACTGATATATTATTCGAATTCAAACTGATGTATATATTGAACTGAAAACTCTTCTATTTATAGAAGAAAGTAAGCTGCTGTGTAAGCTGCTACTACAACCTGCTGTGTAAGCTACTATAAGCTGCTGTGTAAGCTGCTACTATATCCGATATGGATAATCTTATACTAAGAGTAATGTTTATCCATAACGGAGTATGGAAAGGATAAGCTCATTATACCCGCTATAGATAATCTTCTACCGGGGGTAATGTTTATCCATAATCGGATACTGAAAGGATAAACTTATTATACCCAGTATGGATAATCTTCTACCGGGGGTAATGTTTATCCATAATCGGGTACCGAAGTGATAAGCTTCTTCAGGAGGCTTATTTCCAATAGAGTACTAAATAGATAAATATATTTACGGCGGAGTCCCATATGGATAAGCTTCTTCAGGAAGCTTATTTACGAAGGAGTACTAAATGAACATCCATAATATAATATATTTATAACACTCCCCCTTGGATGTTCATTAAAAGATAATGTGCCTCATTAAAACCTTACTAGGAAAAACCACGTGGGAAAAAAAATCCCAGTGAAGGAAAAAGAGTACACATATTTAGTAATACGCATTGCTAGGCGCCTCGTTAAAAACCTTATAAGGAAAACCCCATGGGAAAAAACCTTAGTAAGGGAAAAAGAGTGCATCGCGTATTTTACTCCCCTGATGAAAACCTTGTTTCAAATATTTGAGTCTCCGCATTCCAATCGTGTATACCATCTTCTCAAAAGTTGAAATTGGCAAAGATTTAGTGAATAAATCTGCTGAATTATCACTTGAACGGATTTGTTGCACATCAATGTCACCATTTTTCTGAAGGTCATGTGTGTAGAACAATTTTGGTGAAATGTGCTTCGTTCTATCTCCTTTTATAAATCCTCCCTTCAATTGGGCTATGCATGCAGCATTGTCTTCGTATAAAATTATGGGTCTTTTCTCACATTCCAAACCACATTTTTCTCGAATAAAATGAATTATTGATCTCAACCATACGCATTCCCTACTTGCTTCATGAATACCTATTATTTCAGCGTGATTTGAAGAAGTAGCAACAATAGATTGCTTTCTGGAGCGCCATGATATGACAGTACCTCCATATGTAAATATGTATCCGGTTTGAGATCGAGCTTTATGGGGATCAGATAAATAACCTGCATCTGCATAACCAATAAGATCTTTACTATCTTTGTTAGCATAAAACAAACACATATCAAGAGTTCCCTTTAAATAGCAAAATATATGCTTAATCCCGTTCCAATGTCTCAGAGTAGGAGAAGAACTATATCTTGCTAGTAAATTAACCGAAAATGCTATGTCAGGCCTTGTAGCATTAGCAAGATACATTAGTGCACCAATTGCACTGAGATAGGGTACTTCGGGACCAAGGAGTTCCTCGTCCTCTTCCGGAGGTCGGAACAAATCCTTATTCACTTCAAGTGATCGAACAACCATTGGTGTACTCAATGAATGCGCTTTGTCCATGTAAAAACATTTTAAGACTCTTTCTGTATAGGCAGATTGATGGATAAAGATCCCATCTGCTAAATGTTCAATTTGCAGACCAAGATAAACTTTTGTCTTTCCAAGATCTTTCATCTCAAATTCTTTCTTAAGATATTCAATTGCCTTTTGGAGCTCTTCTGGAGTTCCAACAAGATTTATGTCATCAACATAAACAGCAAGTATAACAAATTCTGATGCCATTTTCTTTATAAAAATACATGGACAAATAACATCATTTATGTAACCTTCTTTCAGCAAATATTCACTAAGGCGATTATACCACATGCGCCCGGATTGCTTTAAACCGTATAAAGATCTTTGTAATCTAATTGAATAAATTTCCTGAGATTTTGAATTCGCTTCAGGCATTTTGCACATGCTCACACAATTGAAATCGTCGTGCTCTAGATATAGTCAAACCTGACCTCAAGTACTCCAGACCGGCCTATCAACACCACACGAAAGAAAGCACTTGCACCTCATTCATAGAATCACAAGCCATCGATGCACAACTAATACCGAGCGCTCACATACGCATACTTGTGAGTGACAGGAATTCGAGCGATACACTTCAAGCTGAATCAATGTCGCACGATAAAGAAAGAAAGATGGGAAGTTTATCCTAAATGCCTTGTAGCCTCTTGAAGATAGTTATGGACGTCCTCATACCAATCCGCAAGAATCTACTAACCACTTGCTCATGACTCATAGAACCTATGAACCTAGGGCTCTAATACCAACTTGTCACGACCCAAAATTCAGCTAGTAGTGATGGAACCTAACCCAACCCGCTAGGTAACCCAAATTAACAATATTCCAATTCAATTGAGATTTACTGAGAACAACAATGATAATATATTTAAACTTTTATACAAAAGAATTTCCAAGGACTTGTAGTACAAGTCATGATCCACTAACACTTAGATTTTTACAAAACTGAATTGAAATAAATACATGATTTGGTTGAAATATAAGTGAACAGAATATGAATCTAAAGCTATCAAGGACAAGTGATAGACATAACTAGAATGCATGTACATATTCAATGTCAACCCTCGCTATTCACAGTAGCATCAACACAAGGATCTGCACGCAAGGTGAAGAAGTGTAGTATGAGTACAACCGATCACATGTACTCAATAATATCCTAACTAACCTCGGTGAGATAAAGAAAGCATGAACTATAGATGATACTCACTAATACACGTGTAGTTCATAATTTCAACAAGTATAGAACAGATATATGATCAAATCATGAAAACTCTGGCAAAACCACTTTGATGCTCATAATTATTTATTTTAAAGTGTTCTCCTCAGTCAACAATCAAGCATATAAGGAAGATATGCAAGTCAACTAGGTAAACCGTCAAGGAAATTGCAAGTAAAAACGTAATGCAATAACCAAATATTAGTTCGTTGCGGCGCACAACCCGATCCAATAACGGTAACCAGCTCTCCCAGAGCTCGGATCAACTAATAATCCTTCAATCCGCATGTACACAATCAAGAGTGCAACATGAGAGGGTGACCCTAGAGGGATGGATCCATATCTACACGCTGCACGGACAACTCATGTATTAATAATATCAATCGCATGAATAACTCACGCATTACACAGACAACTCACATGCTATAATATCAATATCTAGATCCGCACGGACAACTCATTTGCTAATAATATCAATCCACACAGACAACTCAGTGCTAATATCACAATCCATCCGGCATGGTCACAAGCATAACAATAGAATCCGCCCAATGTGATCACAGGCATATCAACATAATCCGCCCGACGTGGTCACATGCATATCAAAACAATCCTCCCAGTGTGGTCACAGACATCCAGTCCAAATCGTATCACATGGAAGCAAGTATACAATAACACATATATATGATGGATAAATATAAGATTTCATGCTCCTAGACTAGTATAATTACATGCGAAAGTGTAGGCATATGCAATGTGTGCTATCATAGCTCAAATTGATAATCTATCACATGAATAGTAATTACCATGTTTATTCAGGAAATTAGCCTTTTTGTAACCTCAAACATGGCTTAATTATTTCACAACAATGATACAAATATGAGAAATATTATAGCTTAAAGCTTAACAGTAAACTCTAGGCATATCATAGCCTAAGTACTACTCCGAACATGGATAAATACCTCGGTGCTCGCACATGAGTTCAAACTCCACACATATGCGCACCCATAGCATGTAGCTATCACAAATAATTAAGGCAACTAGTGCCTCAACCAAGTTTAAATAGGATTCTTACCTCAAACAAGCCAAATCCAATAGCGAACAAGCCAAACAATACTCTAGAAATGCTATCCCAACGTACCGATCTCCGAACGGTTTGAAACTAGCCAAAAGAAACTCAAGAAAATCAAATAATACCAAAGGAAACAAACCCAATAAATTAAGGACGAATCTTTAATCAAAGGTCCAAAGTCAGCCAAAAAGTCAAACTCACCCCGCACCTCGGAACCCGACAAAACTCACAAAATCCCTCTGCCCATTCAATTACTAGTCTGACCATACTTGTTTCATTAAAACTCGACTCCAAATTGATGTTCAAAATTCAAAAATTTACTTGATAAAGTTTTAGACATAACCCCCAAATTCCTCTTTGAAATTCATAATCCAAATGATAAAAATGAACATAGATTCATGAAATATAATCGAAACCGAGTAGAGAACACTTACCCCAATCCATGTGGTGAAAATTGCCCAAATGTAAAGTCTCCAACTCAAAATATGCCTAAAAGAACCAAACTTCGATATTAAATGAGTCCACCTAGAACTTCCCCATTTGGCAACAAAATGCCGCATTTGCAAGCTAAAACATCGTATATGCGAATTTAGCTTAAAGGACCATGATTGCACCTTTGGACCGCCTTCTGCGCCTCCGACTCCGCAGAAGGGTACTCCTAGCTCACGTCCATTCTCGTAGAAATGTTCCATACCCCGCAAAACCGCTTTTGCATTTGCGCTTATTCCTCCGCAGAAGCGGAACTAACCAAGACACCTCTAATTCGCAAAAGCAAGAATTTCATCGTATAAGCGCGCCCGCACCTGCGCCCAATTATGTGCATGTGCGATGAACTAGCACCAGATCTGCTAATGCGACCAAATAAGCCAAAATTCATCCGAAATGCACCCGAGCCTCCTCGAGACCCCGCCCAAACATGCCAACAAGTCCCGTAACATAACTCGGACCTAATCTAGTCCTCAAATCACACATAACAACATTAAAACGACGAATCATACCTTAAATGAAATCTAATGAACTTTTTGAACTTTCAACTTCTAAAACTCGTGCCGAACCATATCAAATCAACTCGGAATGAACTCATATTTTGCACACATGTCCTAAATAAGCCAATGAAGCTATTCCAATTCCCGAAACCATAATCCGGACCCATTATCATCAAAGTCAACTCCCTATCACACTTATGAACATTCCAAACCTTCAAATTTCTAACATTTGCCAATTAGTGCCGAAACCTTCTAGAAATGTGTAAATGCAAATCTGGGCATACACCCAAATCCAAAATCACCATCCGAACCTAGCGGAACCATCAAAACACTATTCAGGTTCAAATTCAAAATTCTTTCCTACTATGTAGAACTTTTACTTTCTGTTTGTGCATCCCATGGAGATGAATGAGTCACCTATACAAATTTTGACTGGATTGCTATGGCCTTTTTATCTTTTGGGTTTTTTCCTCTTCTTGAGCAAAATCACCTAGTTGATTCAAGAATGTACTAATTGATATGTACCTAGAGCAATTAATGTTGATAAAGTGAATATTTGGCAATTAAGTTCATTCCAAATTTTTTTGGGTAATAAATGTCCCTCCAACTGTGTAAACAAATACGTATCTTCCAAATTAATTAGGAAATCATCATATTTGTATCTATAATTCATATATAACCATGACCATTAAAACACAGCTCTTTTCAAACTAGCTTAGCTACTATATTTTTGTATCTTGTTTGCATATTTGGATCCAAATAAGTAGGAAGAAGGTAAAGCTTGCCTTTATAACTAATGAATCAGCAAGAAAAGCAACATTCAAGAAAAAGAAGAAGGGTGTTATGAAGAAAGTGAGTGAACTTTGTACCCTTTGTGAAATTGATGCTTGTGCTATTATTTATAGCCCTTATGATCAAGACCAACCTGAGGTATGGCCAAGCACCATTGGAGCTCAACGCGTGCTCGCGGAGTTCAAGATGATGCCCGAGATGGAGCAATGCAAGAAAATGATGAATCAAGAGAGATTCATCAGGCAAAGAATAGTAAAAGCAAGTGAACAACTGAAGAAGCAACAAAAGGATAATAGAAAGAAGGAGGTGACTGAAGTTATGTACCAGTGCTTAGCTTAAATGATCTTGGCTGGTTGATTGATCAAAACTTGAAAGAGATTTGTAAGAGGATTGAGGCTTTAAAAAAAGTGGCTTCTGTTTCTTATTCACAGTTGGGTATACATGCCATGCAAAGGCCATAAAAACAACCGTTGACCAAGTGATTTTCAGCATATCAGTTTTGTAAATAATGGAGATGAGATGAATATGATGCAATGTGATGATAATCAAAGTACGATATGGTCCACTGGTTTCTTTCCTTGAGATCTGCGCTCTTCATTTGTTGTTAAGCATTCTGAAGCATCTTTCTTAGTTCATCTTCAATTTTATCCTCGTACTATATTTCTATATGTTTTCCTCTTAGTTTTCTTGGTTATGGTGTCACTCTTGTTAATCTTTGTACTCCTATTTTCTTACGAGATGTATTACATTTCCCCGTTTTTAATATCGAACTTATAATTTCTCTTATTGCTTTTGGATTGGGTTGGGCAATATACATTTTTTTCTTCTTTAGGAATTCGGTATATGAAACCGAAATCTCTAATTGAAAGTGAAAAAATATGGATACCCAACCATTATACTGAACTTGTTGGTGGTCGATATACTTTAACGTGATATAAAATACACTCATTATCAAGCCCAAGCTTTCTTCAAATATACACGCAATATTATCGCCAACCTTTTTTTGTTGCTAATTATTGATAGTTTTCATCAAACACCTTCTAAATATGATTACCCTTTCAAATTTTTCTCTTCCTGAAACCATGTTGCTACCCACGATGCAGGTTGTATATGGCAGAATCGGAGGGTCAGATTTTCCGTCATTAAGGTATTTCGAAAAATTACCTTAAAGCCTCAAGACTGCAAAGTTGCGCTCGAGTATTCTTCCTCGGAGCTCATCGACACCCGACCCAAAGAGAAAATCGGTTGATGCTAGAGTAAAAATTGGATTTCCCAAGACGCGGCTAAGTCTGACAAAGCCTAACTGGGCTACTCTGAAACCTAATCGGGGTGTCACATCTAGCTTTCCCATCTCCATACCTTTATAACTAATGTATGTCTTACCATATAAGGTTCCCCTCTCTCAATATAAATGGGGATCTTTACTATTCTATAGAGGACTGATGTTGCTCCAACTACTCTACATGAAATATATGATAACTCTTTCTATCTCTTTTCTCTCTAATACACTCTCTCGATACTGTTGCTCTATTTTATTATCTTAATACTTGTTTTTTTATTTATTGCTTATCATTGGCTATAAAAAGACTCTTTAATATTATTGCATCTGTTAGCCCTTCCCCGACTGCCCCTGATAGCTCGAGCCCGAGCTCGGGAATCGACCTCGCGGCCCTAAATCAACTAGCTCGAGGCCCCTAACGACTATCTTTCGATTCGATTACGACTCCATTTTAGTTTGCATCTCATCCTTAAACTTCATATACATAGCATCAACTGCTCTACAACTAGCATAAAAATAGATCACGTATTTTTAGAGTCTCATCAACAAATTTAATTATTATTACCATTTGTACGGTAAATAGTTTGGCGCCCACCGTGTGGCTAAAAATAATAGCGATTATTTTCTTGCTAGTTTCGTTCCACAAAGCAAGTTATCTTTCACACTTTTTCTTGTCCAAGATCTTCAATTTCAGGTCAAAATATCTGGCCCAATGAACAGAGTTGAGAACAACAACCTCGAAAACCATAGAGAAAATGGTATGGCTATTCTAATTGTTGGTGTGCCACCACAGAACCCTGATAATGCACCTGGACCGATTCCAGTGGACGCGGGTTCGCAAGACGCACAACAGGTCGACGAAACCTCACACACCGACAAGAGCCTACAACAGGACGACCAATAGGAAGCCCAAAAACCCCAGCCCGGGAAGAAAGGGAAGCTAGCCTTCATATTATTTTTGAAATGTTGCAGGCACAACAGCTAGCTATCGCTCAGCTGCAAAGCCACCCAAAAACTCCCTGCACCGTAGCACCAGTAACAACTTCCCCGGCTGAACAGGTACCGGAGATATTGAGAAATAATGGGTGGATAGCCGATCGTGCTATCATAAAAATGCCTTACCAGAAATATTGATTCGAGCGAGAAAATGATAGCAGCCAATGATAAGAAGGTCAAAACTTACAACTCCAGGGTTGACCAAATCCCGGGCGTGCTCCCGGTCCTGGAAGGAGTAGACTTGAGAAAGTTTGTGCAGTGGCCGTTCCCAGAGGAAGCGACTCCAAAACCCATTCCAAAGAAGTTCAAAATGCCAGAACTCCCAAAATACAACGTGACCTCAGATCCCAACGAACACGTTACCACCTATATGTACGCAGTGAAGGGAAACGACATAAACAATGACAAAATTGAGTCTGTCTTACTGAAGAAGTTCGGGGAAACGCTCTTGAAGGGGGCCATGATGTGGTACCATAATCTAGCTCCCAACTCCATAGACTCATTTCACATTCTAGCAGACCCCTTCATAAAGGCACACTCCGGTGCCATAAAAGTAGCAACGAGAAAGTCTGACGTATTCAAGATCATGCAAGGGGAACAAAATGTCGAGAGAGTTCGTATCGTGCTTTCAAATGGAATGAATGGAACCATTTGTTATCAATGGATAATTTCTTTTGATCTTAATTCAGGTGAACCGAGACCATAAACTAAGTTAGACTCGGCTACATGAATCATCTGCACACATTCTGCTCTATTCAGGTCCAAGACACTTCTTGCTTAAATAGAATCTGTCGCCAAAGGCTGTATCATTCTGCGCAAGCAGTTAGCCTACCAAACCCCCTTTAATAAAACGTAAAGCTATTTTGAATGCCAAATTAAAGAATGAACATCACATGTCAAAACATTTAAAGCATAAGTTAGCCCTCTATTTAGCATTAATCATCTTGCCACTGATTATGACTCAAAGCAGCAAAGAGTATAAAATCATTCAAACAAATGGTTAAGGTAAAGAACTGGCACCAATAACCTTTTTTAGTAAAAGAAAACAAATACAAACAGTATTAGCAGTGCTTTATAGATGGACCCGATTAATCTTATTAGGCTAGATATCATCCATGAATCCAAAAAAATATCGTTTTGAGTCCAATATTCACTTGAAAACAACGAGATTTATACTACTGTTTCATCTTTAATGGACAACCAAGACCCAAACAACATAATAAAGATAAATACAATTCAATCATGGCTAAAGTAGCAAAGAGTCTATTATTTGAAGATGCAAACATCATTCCCAGAATAGGAATAATACTTGGCAAATGTGTTTCTTGCTGGAACTAAAGGAAGAATTAAGCACTCATGTACAACTCTGAAGGGCATCGAATGAAACAGTCTCTGCCTGTATACCGCAAAATATTCTAACAGTGGCTCCTGTCAATTAGTTAAACAACATCAGTTTTTTCTCTTGCATTGTACTATGTCTAGAGCTTAACTACCTAAAACACATTTATTCAGGTTTTAACTTCCAGTTGCTTAGTTTGATTTATCTAAGTGAGTATTTTGCAAGGTAAATGACACTTACAATCACATCCGGAACTTCATTAGTCAAAACAGGACTCATAAAAACTTACAATGCTCATACCACATTATACTTCAACACTAGTCTGATTAACAATATAGCCAAAAAAAAACTAAATATGACAGGTAATGATCTCCTCATACTTAAATGATAAACAAATCAATCAACTACGAGCAATCCCAAACTAGTTGGAGTTATACATACATACATACATACATTCTCTCTATTCGGGCCCACTCCGTTCCAGTAATTGATAACAAAATCTGAAAATCTGCTTACTCTACATATCTACATGATAACTCAAGATCTCAGCCAAGAAAAGACCTTTATAGCTATAGAAACAGTACGTACCATTCATGAGATCAAATTAACACATCAGATTTAAAGAAACAGAGAAGTGCAGCAGACCAAAGGACAACGCAGGCCCATGATTCTTCTGATTTAGATTCTCAAGCAAATGGGACAGGTTTTAGTTTCATAGTTCGAATTCATTCTGTTGATCTAACTTTTCTATTTTCACTGTTATGGTGCATGAGTCATGATTCTTAAACTTAAAATACACATCGAAATACATTATTCGATAACTCAAATAGATTATTAAATCACTAGGCATACCTGAAAACCTTCTGAAGAAAAATATTCCTTTACTAACCACTCCCATTCTTTCTTGTTTACTCCGTTTGGAATATGCTTAAGAACCTGTTGGATTGGCTTATCTTTCACATATTTTGCATGCAAGTGTCCTCTCTATTTGTTCCATAACTCTTTCATCCATGCAAAGATATGATCATGATGATCATTCATGTCAACACTCTCAAATTTATCCTACAATAATCAAAATATGGGTTTAGTTAATGAATTAGTTCAGTTTTAGTAACTACTCATAATCATCTGATAGGAGCAACTCTCCAATTATTATACATAAATTAACATATAATATAGTTTCAATTGTTTCTCTACAGCAACTATCAGTTAAATCAGTAACATTCTCCAAAAATTATACATATAAGCACAAGCATGAAGGATGAGAGCATGATATGGGATATTGTACTATTGCATCCCCTCATTATCTCTCTAATTTCCTCCACATGTGCAGCTACTTCCCAAGGTGCAGTCCATGTACCTTAAATTTAACATAAGACATAAGCAAATATACACCATTACAATGCAAATAGTCAAGATTATCACAGCCTAGGATAGTATCTCTTCTTCCATGTTAAAAGTGCAATAAACAAGTAAGCTAAGCTGTCATCTTGAGGAATGGTATTCACATTGGGAGGTGTGATGAACAAAACAATTTCAGCTCCATAATATGAAAGCATTAGTCATCAGAGCTATAATCGTTGGATTCTTGAAACATCTCTAGAGCATCACAGCAGAATGATTCCTTTTCTTTGAAAAAAAGATAGCTCCCATCGGAGTTCCATTTCAGATCAATTACATCAAATTGAGGCAATGGAACATTTATGCAGTAGGCACCTGAAGGTGTCCACATGTATAAGTGGCTGCTTCCAGTACATAAAACCAAACATGGACCTTATGTATGCACTTCTTACTCAGACAAGCAATGTGTTTCTGTCACGACCCAATTCCCAAACCTGGTCGTGATGGTGCCTCTCGTGAAGAAAATGCCAGCCAACAGAATAACAATGCCTTATTTAACAATTAATAATTATAAATGAACAAATAATACGACTTATTAGCGTTAACAACTGATATTTATCACTCAGCACAACCCGATCGGGGTGTCACAAGTCACGAGCCTCTAAGGAGTAGGAACACTGCAATAGGGCCAATAATTTATATATACAAGATAAAAACCGAAATTCAAAGATGAAGTGCGGTGCCGCGAATGCTGGCGGTCACCTTGCTCAACTACCTTAGTAAGGCCTTTGGTCCGCTGATAACCCGCTACCGGGCGAACAGTACCTGCAACTGCACGTGAGGTGCAGGGAGTAAAGTGAGTACTTCCAACTCAGTGGTAATAAGAGTAAATAATAGCTGAAAGCAAGAAATCACGTAAGGCACTCCATCATACTATATAGAACAGTACAACCCTATTTAGAAAATAGTAAAACCGTGAAATCCTTTGGAAAACATCTGGGCTCCGTTAAAACTTCTTTTGAAAATGATCCCATTTAAACAGTTGCCAAAAATACTTTCAAAACAATTTGTGACACTATGCATAGAAATCCGCCCCTCGCGCAATATCCTCGTTCCTGGTAAGCCACTCGGGCCCCAACACTCAATGATCAGACAGCACCAACAAAAAAGCAGATAAATATCTCCAGGAATATTAGAGACAACAAATAATGAACAAATGAATGAATGCAATGCAATGCATATGATGGTACATTCCAGTACCCATTGCGGCGCGCAGCCCGAGCCACCCATGTTTATTTATCGTCGACGGCGCTCACTGAGGGTGTGTACAGACTCCGGACGGGCTCCTACAGCCCAAGCGCAATAACAAGCCATCTCGTGGCATCAAATCTAGGCTCTCAGCCTCATATCAATATCAGTATAATCATCCAGGCACTCGTCCTCAATATCAATGTAACACCACTGCGGCGCGCAGCCCGAGCCACCCATAATCAGTATAACACCGCTGCGGGGTGCAGCGCGAGCCACCCATAATGTTTCAAATCACATCACACAGTGTCATTGTTACCACAGTTTCAAGTCACTGCTGCGGCGTGCAGCCCGAGCCACCCATAATCAGTCAAGAAAACATCATAAGCCCCTTGGGCATTTATAAAATAGTAGTTCTCAGCCTGAAATAACATTTAAAATATCATTTGAGTTTTCAAACTTAAAAATACGACTAAGTTTACAAAACAGTATTTAAAATCTTGGACTGAAACTAAATGACATGCAAGATATACAAAAACGCTAATCTCAATCCCCGAAGGATTCACATAGTTGGCACGAAGCCCAAACATGGCAATAATCCCAAAAGTATGATGATAACAAGTAGTTTCAGTCAAGTACGCAGTAAAATCAACAACCGGGACGGACCAAGTCACAATCCCCAATGCTGCTCTACCCCATGCTCATATCCGGCGTGCAAGTCACCTCAATATAGCACTATGATGTGCAAATCCGTGGTTTCAAACCCTCATGATATCATTTACAAGTATTACTCACCTCGAACCGGTGAAATTCCTCGCTCGCGATGCCTTTGCCCCTCAAATTGGCCTCGACGCGCGTCGAATATAACCAAAATCAGAGCGAATACATTACAATAGGCTAAGGGGATATAACCCAATCGAAAACAATCGAAATGTAGCAAAAATCCCGAAATTAAAAAAACCCGAGCCCTGGGCCCGCTTCTCAAAAAATTACAAAACTCACATTACCGGATTCCTCGTCTCGCCACGAGTCCATACATACTAAGAACTCCCAAATCCGAGCTCAAATGACCTATCAAAATCCCAATTTGAAATATTAAAACTCAAGCCCTAGCTTTACCCCTTTTTAATGAATTTCAACCAATTTCCATGTTAATTCTACCATAAACTTGAATAATTAGGCCAAGGAACTTATCTCCAATCATTAGCCCTTGAATCCCTCTTCAAAATCGCCTCCAAGCTCTCAAAAATTGCTCCACGATGGAGGAAAATGACATAAGCTCGCAGATGAATTATTGATATAAACCCTTCTGCCACAGCGATTTTTCGCTTCTGCCCTTTAATTACCGCTTCTGCGGTCACCGCTTTTGCGGTTCCCCAACCGCTTCTGCAGTTTCTTCCAAAAATGCCCAGACCGCTTCTGCGGTCCAAAATCGCATCTGCGATGCCCGCTTTTGCGGAAACCCCTCCGCTTCTACGGAAATTTCCCAGGCCCTCAGAACCGCTTTTGCGATCTCTTAGCCGCATCTGCGGAATCGCTTTTGCGGCTCCTTTTCCCAGATGCGGAAATACAAGAAGCCAGGTGCACCAGACCTGCAACAACATCAAGATTCTCCGTTTAACCACCCGAAATTACTCCGAGGACCCCGAGACCTCAACCAATAGCACTAACACACCCCAAGACCTTATTCAAACTTGTTCCAATCATCAAAACACTATCGTTAACATCAAAATCATCAAATTTCACCAAATCAAAGCATAAGTTCTTCAAGAATCCGAAATGCACTTTTGATAAAAAAACCCAACCAAACGATGTCCGAATGACCTAAAAATTTGCAGACATATCCAAAATCACCTAACGAAGCTACTGCAACTCTCGGAATTCCATTCCGACCCTCAGAACAAAATCTCACCTATCAACCAGAATTCGCCAAAATTCAAACTTCGCCAATTCAAGCCTAATTCTACACCAAGCCTCCAAAATCATTTCCGATCACACTCCTAAGTCACAAATCATCCCCCCCGAAGCTAACCGAACCACCGGAATTCACATCCGAGCCTTCTAACTATATAGTCAACTTCCGGTTGACTTTTCCAAAATAAGCTTTCTTCTAAAAGGCTAAGTGCCTCATTCCCAACTAAAACCAATTCAATTCTATCCGATTCATTCAATTACTGATATTGAAGCATAGAACAACATAATATGGGGAAAACGGGGTGGTAACTCACGTGACAACGGGCCGGGTCGTCACATCCTCCCCAACTTAAACAAACGCTCGTCCTCGAGCATGCCCAGAGTTGTACTAGAAGCCAACCAATAGCTGAATGACCTTACCAACCATATACCCGGGGTGATCCCACATCACCCTATCTTACATAGATCCGATAATACAACACAACTGAAATTTCACAGTTCATTTAGACCATAGACCATAGAACCACATAGCACCTTCCGAAATCATACCCAGAATAAACCTGAACCAGCTGTGATAACCCACACTTGCAACCTCAGGTGCAACCATATGATATACTACATAACCCAGACACTCGAAGCGATAACTTCTATTCACGGCACTTGCCCACAACACCCGAATACCGGTGGAAAAACCTCTTATCAACAAAGGTCTTATTCTATAACTTTCATATACTGCCAACAATAAATGAAACACGCAATAAATTGTAACCATTCCTCAGGTCAAGCATTCATGAAGGCATTTCTTCCCTTTTGACTAATACCACAGCATATTCCGAGCCGAACCTCGATATCATTCTTCCAACAAGCTGTAATCAAATCTGTTCGTATTCATTAATGACTCCCACGATCACCTCGAATCCAACACACCACTCAGGTGATATGACACCTCAACATAGGCCTAAGCCACAACTTGCATAATCCATGCACCAATTAAGGGCGGTCTAAACATACTCAAATCATGACAAGTGACTCAAACAAAAGAGCTGTAACTCAAACTCCTTAGTACCATCACAATACGAGGCTGGGACCCCGTCCCACGTCATTGAAATAGAATACCTGAACCTACCCCGAATGGTCTAATCTCCACGTAGACTCACTACAATGCGCGATCCTATCCAAACACAGTTACACATGAAGCACCCCAAGTTGCTATACTCAAAATTGACAACCACGCACGATGGATAACTGGAACCCAAACAAATCATTATACCCATGGTGAAGCAAGTAATATACACCATACGATCCTGAAAGGACACAACCGGTGCGCCATTCGCCGAACAGCACCCAATACAGACTTTCCTTAGAAACCAAGAAACAAGGCATACAAGATGGCGTATGGAAAACTATTCCCATCATCACACTGTTGCATCGTGCAACCCGGCCCAGATACATACCCATGGCAGCGTGCCACCCGGTCCACACATGCTCATGGTGGCGTGCCATCCGATCCACATATATATCTCACATAAGGAGATACACATCGAGCCAAATTTGCTCATTACAACAAAATACCGAGTACCGATCGTAAGCATACTGAGTGCATACAATATCTACATATAGCGTTATAAGCTACAAAACTCAAGCGCAACTGAGGTTTCCCCCTCAACTTCCACTATGAATCCCGATAGCGCCGCACCGTATGTGCCCATAGTCCATAAATCATAACGTCTCGCAATGCAGATAACAACTCATAGATCTCCCCAGATCACTAATAAGCTCAACAACGGTCGAGTCAACCTATCCCTCGACAATACAATTCGGAGACAACCGAGTCAACTCAAACTGGAACACTCATCCAAAAGGTCCTTTAACGCCGGAACTGGCTCAATAATAGCAACCTCTGCAATGACATCCATCATAAGGGCTCAATTAGGAAAAGAAATCCTTCCCCAGCCGTTCGCTGGGTCTTTGAAAGATAAACCACTCTACAAGAACATAACCCAATGCACCTCGCCACTCAAACTGTGGCGTTTCCGGCAAAGCCCATAACCCAATAGTCCAGAATTTAATCTAGCACTGAGATAACCAGCCTGAACTCTAACATCACATCCAAAATCCAACATACCAATGACGAAAGATTCACTCGAGCCTCCAAATCCCAATACTCGCCACACGGTGCCGATACACATGATCCACCATCACAAATAGCCTGAGTATGAGGACTTCCGCCTCTAGTCCCCCATAGCACACGAATCATCATACTTGATCCCAATTTCGTCGTCCGAACACATGCCACAGCTAGATATCCAATAATTCCACGATACATACTCAAAAATCTCCCTGAGCCACCAAGCCAACCCGAATATCACCAGTCGATCTAACAAGAAAGTGACGCAACACCACTGAAGTACCATCACTTAATCACATTACCCTTTCTCTAAAATATATACTCTCGTCGGATCACTTTCAAACAACTGTATCATTTTCCTTGATTATCTGAGGCTACCCGCTGCCTAAGTGCTTTATGAATTTCCTTTCTGACCTGAACTGAAATTTATCTAATCATGAGCTTCCAAAGATCTCATCTAGAAGAAAATCCTTACACATCTCATGCCTCTCACATTCGAAGAAGATGCACCTCTTCTACCATGGCAGCAATCAACAAGAACTCTCCCAATTTCATTTGCACAAACTAAACTGCCATGAGTGAATCCTCCTAACTAAATCATGCTAAGCAAGTCGTCAAAACCCAAGAGCATTGCTGCAAAATTACATGTGCTAACTCATTACCTCGAATACACACCAAGAATTAATCATACCCTTACCATGCCGATCCAGTCAGTTATTAAGCTACTCCATTTATCTAAATTTCTTCTGATTCATCTTCAACTTGATATTCCCCTTGCCGTAGTACTTCAATTCCTCAATCTAGGCTCACCGCACGAGACCCAAGCATAAGACCACACTAATAGGAGCCACACACCGCTGACTACTCTCTCAAATGTTTCCAGAAATACCACATCCCTGAATACCTTACCCAGAAGAACTCTCTGTAAATCTAACCATGTTTCATTTACTTTCCTGATGCGGATACATAGATTACCATAATTAACATAGAATACCACAAGTCTTGACATCTTCTAATGAAACTCAGTTCCTAACCCCATATGCAAATTTAGGACTCTCAATTGACGTACGCAGACTCTTGAACCCATTAGAACCATTCTCGCAAGTCATTCACTCTTATTCAACCGCAATTTACCTGATCAAGCAGACATAACCACTCGTGCCTCCTTAGCACTCTGACCCCGTAGGACGTGATCTTATTCCGATACAACCTAACAGCTTCCTTCTCTTCACCCTAAGCATTCTTTACCAACAACAGCTCAAGACATACTATTATTTTCTCACACCTATGAAGCACCATGTAACCTTCATCAAAATTTTACTCGTGCCATCCTCGGCTCAATTTCTGCAACCCGAACTGATCCGCCAGCATACCTCGAAAAGGAACCAACATAGCACATAACCGTGCAATCAGCTAATCAATAGGAACCTCCCCAACTTGGCTTGAATCCATGTATCAGGACACATTTCATAACCCATAACACTTCTACTCTAATGATGTCACAATATTATCGTGAGATTAAATTCAAATCATCTACTAGTTTATGAAAACACAGATCCTCGGATACTGAAATCCTCTACAAACCTCGCATTCATCCCCACTTTAGCTGAATCCACTCTCTAAAGTGACCCAAATTTCCTAATTACAACACGTACCCTTCAATTACACATGAGATCTTCTAGCAATATACATAAGAATCGTGCTCCTTAAAAAAACTCTGCAGGAGATAACCCACCTACTTCGCCTCGGTTTAGTATTTCAGCACACCTTCCACCATCATACACATAACACAGCCATTTAGTCTTCCTGAGTCTGAACTCTTATCGCCACACATAACGTACTTCACTTCTCAACTAGGAGATACAAAAATATTATTCACATGCCAATAATTCGGACTACACATCAAGCCACAATAGCAATCGAATCACTTAACAGTCCATCTACTATCCTGCAGACTTCTTCATCATTACCAAGTCATATAGAGGCATTACACAGTACCTACATACTCATTACATAGCTATCCAGCCGCCATTCCCACAATTAGGGACAATACTGAACATATAAGTTCATAACACCAGCTCACAAAATCAGCACCTTGGTGCTCAAGCCATAAGCAAAGATCCGGCCTCAAGTCCTCCAGACTGGCCCAACATCAAACCCACGGAGATTACATCTCGCCCCTCGATCGGGGAATCCCAAGCCATCAAGGCACATATACTACTGAGCGCTCACGTGCGCATACAGACGTGTGGAAGGAATTTCAAGAGTTATATCTCAAGCTGAATCAAGTACGCATGATAAGAATTCCAAGAAAGCGAAGTTTTCCTAAAGGTTCTACAGCCTCTCGAGGATAAATACAGACGTCTCCGTACCGATCCGCGAGACTCTACTAAACCTGCTCATGACTCGTGAGACCTAGTATCCTAGGCTCTGATACCAACTTGTCACGACCTAATTCCCAAACCTGGTCATGATGGCGCCTCTCGTGAAGACAAGGCCAGCCAAAAGAACAACAATGCCTTATTTAATTAATAACTATAAATGAACAAATAATACGACTTATTAGTGTTAATAAGTGATATTTATCACTCAGCACAACCCGACCGGGGTGTCACAAGTCACGAGCCTCTAAGGAGTAGGAACACTACTAAAGGGCCAATAATTTATATATACAAGATAAAAATCGGAATTCAAAAATGAAGTGCGGTGCCGCGAACGCTGGCGGTCACCTTGCTCAACTACCTTAGTAAGGCCTTTGGTCCGCTAATAACCCGCTACCGGGCGAACAATACCTGCAATTGCACGCGAGGTGCAGGGAGTAAAGTGAGTTCTTCCAACTCAATGGTAATAAGGTAAATAATAGCTGAAAGCAAGAAATCACGTAAGGCACTCCATCATACTATATAGAACAGTACAAACCTTTTTAGAAAATAGTAAAACCGTGAAATCCTTTAGAAAACTTCTAGGCTCCGTTAAAACCTCTTTTGAAAATGATCTCATTTAAACAGTTGCCAAAAATACTTTCAAAACAATTTGTGACACTATGCATAGAAATCCGCCCCTCGGGCGATATCCTCGTTCCTGGTCAGCCACTCGGGCCCCAACACTCAATGATCAGATAGCACCAGCAAAAAAGCAGATAAATATCTCCAGGAATATCACAGATAACAAATATTGAACAAATGCATAAATGCAATACAATGCATATGATGGTACATTCCAGTACCCACTTCGGCGCGCAGCCCGAGCCACCCATATTTATTTATCATCGACGACGCTCACTGGGGGTGTGTACAGACTCCGGAGGGGCTACTACAGCCCAAGCGCAATAACAAGCCATCTCGTGGCATCAAATCTAGGCTCTCAGCCTCATATCAATATCAGTATAATCATCCAGGCACTCGGCCTCAATATCAATGTAACAGCACTC
The DNA here is from genome assembly GCA_026770625.1 of Nicotiana glauca. Taxonomy (NCBI): domain Eukaryota; kingdom Viridiplantae; phylum Streptophyta; class Magnoliopsida; order Solanales; family Solanaceae; genus Nicotiana; species Nicotiana glauca. The sequence continues at coordinate 90,581 of MU691795.1, forward strand.
GGCGCGCGGCCCGAGCCACCCATAATCAGTATAACACCGCTGTAGCGTGCAGCCCGAGCCACCCATAATGTTTCAAATCATATCACATAGTGTCATTGTTACCACTGTTTCAAGTCACTGCTGCGGCGTGCAGCCCGAGCCACCCATAATCAGTCTAGAAAACATCATAAGCCCCTTGGGCATTTATAAAACAGTAATTATCAGCCCGAAATAACATTTAACATATCATTTGAGTTTTCAAAACTTAGAAATAAGCTAAGTTTACCAAACAGTATTTAAAATCTTGGACTGAAACCAAATGACATGCAAGATATACAAAAACGGTAATCTCAATCCCCGAAGGATTCACATAGTTGGCACGAAGCCCAAACATGGCAATCAAACCAAATTATGATGATAACAAGTAGTTTCAGTCAAGTACGCAGTAAAATCAACAACCGGGACGGACCAAGTCACAATCCCCAATGGTGCTCTACCCCAAGCTCATATCCGGCGTGCAAGTCACCTCAATACAGCACTATGATGTGCAAATCCGGGGTTTCAAACCCTCAGGATATTATTTACAAGTATTACTCACCTCGAACCAGTGAAATTCCTCGCTCACGATGCCTTTGCCCCGCAAATTGTCCTCCACGCGCGTCGAATCTAACCAAAATCAGAGCGAATACATTACAATAGGCTAAGGGGATATAACCCAATCGAAAACAATTGAAATGTAGCAAAAATCCTGAAACTAACAAAACCCGAGCCCCGGGCCCGCTTCTCAAAAAATTACAAAACTCACATTACCGGATTTCTCGTCTCGCCACGAGTCCATACATACCAAGAACTCCCAAATCTGAACTCAAATGACCTATCAAAATCCCAATTTGAAATATTAAAACTCAAGCCCTAGCTTTACCCTTTTTTAATGAATTTCAACCAATTTCCATGATAATTCTACCATAAACTTGAATAATTAGGCCAAGGGACTTACCTCCAATCATTAACCCTTGAATCGCTCTTCAAAATCGCCTCCAAGCTCTCAAAAATCGCTCCATAATAGAGGAAAAATGACATAAGATCGCAGATGAATTATTGATATAAACCCTTCTGCCACAGCGATTTTTCGCTTCTGCTCTTTAATTACCGCTTCTGCGGTCACAGCTTTTGCGGTTCCCCAACCTTTTCTGCGGTTTCTTCCAAAAATGCCCAGACCGCTTCTGCGGTCCAAAATCGCATTTGCGATGCCCGCTTTTGCGGAAACCCCTCCACTTCTGCGGAAATTACCCAGCGCTCAGAACCGCTTTTGTGATCTCTTAGCCTCACCTGCGGAACTGCTTCTGCGGCTCTTTTTCCGCAGATGCGGAAATACTAGAAACCAGGTGCACCAGACCTGCAACAACATCAAGATTCTCCGTTTAACCACCCGAAATTACTCTGAGGCCCCCGGGACCTCAACTAATAGCACCAACACACCCCAAGACCTTATTCAAACTTGTTCCAATCATCAAAACACTATCGCTAACATCAAAACCATCAAATTTCTCCAAATCAAAGCCTAAGTTCTTCAAGAACTTCCGAAATGTACTTTCGATCAAAAACCCGACCAAACGATGTCCGGATGACCTGAAAATTTGCAAACATATCCAAAATCACCTAACAAAGCTACTGCAACTCTCAGAATTCCATTCCGACCCTCAGAGCAAAATCTCACCTATCAACCCGAATTCGCCAAAATTCAAACTTTGCGAATTCAAGCCTAATTCTACACCAAACCTCCAAAATCAATTCTGATCACACTCCTAAGTCACAAACCATCTCCCAAAGCTAATCGAACCACCGGAATTCACATCCGATCCTTCTAACTATATAGTCAACTTCCGGTTAACTTTTTCAAAACAAGCTTTCTTCTAAGCGGCTAAGTGCCTCATTCCCAATTAAAACCACTTCAATTCTATCCGATTCATTCAAATACTGATATTGAAGCATAGAACAATATAATATGGGAAAAACGGAGCGGTAACTCACGTGACAACGGGCCGGGTCGTCACAGTTTCTAAATAGGGGTAAAAACAGACAAGCAACTGAATCTGTTTCTAAATAGGGGGAAAAAAGCAATGTGTTTCTAAATAAATTGGGCATCCAGTTCTCTAATGAGGAGTTATTATCGCATGACATTCAAGTAGTCTAGCTAAATTAATTGCCGATTTAAACTATTCAACTAAAGGCACAAATAGGAACACATGTATTCAACTAAATGATTTGCATATCAGTATTCCCTTGCATAGAGAGGTCAACAGTTACTGTGCTAGAACTAAATGATATGCATATCCTGTAGGAAAAGCTTTGTGATTTTTCAGTGCTAAGGACTATGAGATTCTTTCCATTGTGCTGATTGAATTTTAGACCACATAATTGACTGTAGTTCTCTCACGGGAATCTTACAGGCGACTCATAAACTTTAGACATTTTCAATTTTAGGATCAAGTAACAAGAGAGCTCACTGAAGACATGTCAGAGAAGAAAGATCAAGATCAAGTGATGAAAGAATCAGAAAATCCTAAGTCTCCATTAGAATCAGAAAACAAGCCTAAAACTCCTCCTATTGATGATTGTATAAATATCTTGCTTACCTCAATAGCTGCCCATATGTGATTCAACTTTTCTTCCTTAATATCATTCCACGATGATACTCCCAATGGACATATATTACGGTCATGAACAATTCTTCCCAAGTGTCTCGAAAACAGTTGAACATAATTCTGCGATGCACACTGCTTGTTACGATCAGTTGAACACAATTGGTTCAACTCTAAGGTCGCACTTTCTAGTCGACTCAGCTCCTCTGTTTTCAGATAAAACATTGCAATATACAATAAGATGACACTAATCTAGACAAAAGATTATCAATTAACTTGTAATTAAAGATGTTCTTTTCTAAAACATTCATACATGGTTTCTTATAGCCTGCTCCGAGATCGAAATAAGTACTTACAACAAAGAAAATCGTAAATAGTAAACTTTACGACACAATTAATTTGAATAGGAATTGCAATTCTTACATCAAAGTAAATTATTTTCCTGTGAACATAGACTCTATAGCAAAATTGAACTTTGCTTCAGAAGAACAGATTAATAAGAACAATTAAAGAAAGTATTAATAACTTGTTGTCAACCTACTGAATTTTCTTATCTTATCAACATAGAGTCTTTATCATCCAAAACAGTCGCGCGCAACTAAAAGACTGCTTCTTTCTAGATGCTATTATTTTTCAGGTATGCTAAAATACATATGACTGTATACACGTTGTTCCATCACATATGACAGTATCTTTTCAGATGTAAATAAATATTGCAATATGACAGTATACATGCTAGTCCCTGTTTTGGTTCGGTAAATCTCTCACTGAATACATAAATTTAATATGCCACAAACTTGAATACACTTCAGAAATTAAATTATCCAATTAGGAACCCAACTCAAATACCAGAGTACGAAACCTTAGATAGACAGACGGTAGCGGGTACCCAATAATTTTTCCACTAATTATACAAAATAAAAAATACTAGAGTACGAAACCTTACCAGTTTTTTGATGTTAGAGAAGTAGTAATATAGTAGAATAAGAATAACAATAGATAAGCGATGAATATTAGGGAAGAACAACAGAGAAGATGAATATTAGGGCAGAACAACAGATAAGCGAAGAACAACAGAGAAGAAAAAGAGCAGAGGAGGCATACCTTGGATTAATCTCAAAGGCGAGATGGATATTAGGGCAGAAATTCATAATATGAGTTTTGAGAAAACGCAGATAAGAGATGTGGGATCTAGAGCTAGGCGGAGTATTAGGGCAAATCTATGCACGCTTGTTTTGGAGAATACAGAGAGTTTTAGTTTTTAGACTTTTGTCTCAATAAATTAGCTTTGGCGCCTGTTTTTTAGAAAATAATAGTTTTCTAATATTTTGGTATAATTTTTGGCAGTACTTTCTCACCTC